>JAAEAF010001243.1:0-149394 GCA_011037195.1 Triatoma infestans | reverse complement strand
CACTTTTTTGGACACAGGGGACTTCAAAACGGATATTTCCGGTGACTCGATATCGAAAATTTGACACGATTACAATAATTCCTCTTCCTTTTTACTTTCTCTACCTCCTACTTAGGAGTAAGAGAAAGTAAAAAGTAGTTTTTAGAAAATGGTCTGTAGGTGTGTGAAAAGAATAACTCAAAAATGAAAACTTGCAAGTAGCTCAAACTTAGTATTCCGTTTAGATACTACCATCACATTAGACACGAAAATTTCGGGCAAAATCCATCAACCGGAAGTGTCACTGTACTCAATTTGTTTTTTTTTTCAGTTTTCTGCTGCTGCCCATTTCCTAGGTTGATGAAAATAGGTCGAGAATAGGTGGAATTGTGACTTTACTGAATAGATTTTCGGTTTTTTTAAAAAAAATTTTCTCCATAAAAATGCCGACGGTTTTAAACACTAATAAAAATTGTAAGCGTGAAGAAAATTTGCTATTTCGCAGTAAGAGAAAGTCGAGTGAGTGTTTCACACCAGATTTTTTTATTTTTTTCAAGAGGAAGAAATTAGAAAATCTCTAAACAGAATTCAAATTTGGTTGTTAATTAATTTGTAGGCGAGTGTGTGTGTGTGTGTGTGTGTGTGTGTGTGTGTGTCTATGTGTGTTGGTACATACGATTAACCCTAACTAAATACAATTAGTACATTCAGTACTGATGGAATCATACAGACGACTTCATCATACAATTATTATAGCAAACAATTCCATATAGATCAATCAGTTTCAGTGAAATAGGACCTACATTCAAATATATAGAGAACTTGTATTCTGCATACGAAAATTCTATCATCAGTTATGTAACAATAAACTCTTTGTCAATTATATAATATATTTGATGATAAATTTTTATTTTTGGAAAACTGTTTTTTTAAACAAAAAGTTTACATTTTAAAATAAAAAATATTAAGAAAACTTTGAAAATATTTTCTTTTTTTTTTTCTTAATATTTCAAATTTTAATGACTTTTTTAAATAAAATTTTAATTTTTATCAATTTGCTTCTTCCGTGTTTGAATGGAATAACATTTCATTCATATAAAACTGATTTGTAGGAAGTTGAGAAAATTTTAGAAAAAGAAAGAGGAAAGTCACGAAGTTTTGGACTGTAATGTATTTGGTGTGTTGAGTTGTTGTATGTTTGTAGTAGTAGTTGGTGTAGCACGAGCGGTTTAGTAAAAGGGCTTGTAGAGAGATGTTTAAGAGAGAAGTATTAGTAATAATCAAGAGAGCACCACTGTTTTTAAAATAAATATATTATTCTCTAAGCAAATTTAAGTACTTTACAATATCACAACTGTATCTTAATAAATCAGATGTTTATCTAGAATAAAGGCAAATCAATATCACTGGCACTGAGTTTAAGAGAGCGATTCGAAGCAAGTGTTCTGGCTTGAATGTCTGCTAAGACTGTCTTGAAGAAAATGTCTTCTCTTCATAGTTCAAATCCTTTCAAATAATGCTGGTATGTCTGGAGTGAGTTTTATTGTTTTACCCTAACTGTTTCTTGCCCTTTGTCTCTTGGTTTGCATTGACCTAGATTGTAGTACCTGGCTCTATCCCCATCACTAAAATACACTATTTGAACTAGCTAATTTTCACAAAATTATTTTACTAAACTATTTTCCAAAACTATTATTTTTCCATTTCGTTCTTCCACTATAGGACCAGTGTTTATTATATAATTATCATAGGATAAGTACTGTAAAATAATTCCTAATGATGATATAATATATATAGATCTCGAAACATTGGCTTAAATTTGTTGTTTATGTAGAAAATATTGCTCAAACAAACTTGCATTAAATAAATAATGCATTATTTTTGTCTATTTAGTGTATTAACCCGAATTAAGATGATAATAGGGGTTTAAGTAGGTTACTGATTGAATAGGAATGACGGTTACGGTTATTATATACTGGCGGCTAGTGTCTTTAAATACTTGAAAAAAAAATTTAATATCAATCCACAATCTTTGTGGAAATTGCATATAAATTTTATTACCTCACGTGACGTTAGCAGGCCATTTCCTTACATGGAACCTTTCATATTTTTGTAATTAATGTAGCCCAGCGTATAATATTAACTAAATAAATAGTAATAATAATAATAATTTAACATTTAGCCGACAAGTGACTATGGGAGTACATCCCGCGGCCCAGTATAAAAAGGCTGCGCTGGCAAGTAATGTTCGTTTAGTTGGATATGAAGGGGTGTACTGAGAACAGTCTCGGACGCGAACAACTCCACCCCTACCCCCCTACCAAATGTAAGTGATAGGCGTTTATGTAAAACCGAAGATGCTTTCCAACAAAGTCAACAAACATGATTTATAAACAGTAATAAGTACTAAAGTTACTTAAACATTTAGTTACAGATACTTCCTAGTAACGGCAGCTTCCACAACTAGTTTGGGCTACTAATTATTACTACCGTTGTAATATAATTGTGTAATTATAAATATTGTTTAAAAAATTTAAAATGTTCAAAGTAAAATTTGACTCTACTCCTAAATGTACTCGTAGAATAGTTTGAGTTTTGAAGCTATTGGGAGATGTCCAGCGCACGCATAGTTATACATATATGGATAGTGATGTCAGATCGATCGATCTCGCCGCGCCGTTTTATATATATATATCTATATATCGATATATATATGTTGATGTGTTTGGTCAACTCTACAACTACTACCAGTATATACGGATAGTGGTATAGCGCTAGATTGGTACGGCCACTAGTAATATACCAACACAGAGAACTAGAACCTCTACCATCTCATACACATTGGTTGTATAGCCTATCATCCTGAACTATCCCATACTCTAGCCTAGCCTAGCTCTGCAAAACATACATACGCTCACACACCAATGTTGTATGGTGGGATCTCTGTAGACAGTATTGGATGCCTTCCACCTCCACAACATTGGCACACCACTCACACTGGCCATTTGTTATCATTTCAAATAATACCACCAACCCATCCAACCACCCCCCGGGCGGACATTGGCGGCGGCTTTAGGCCTAGTTCATTTGATAGAGGCGGCACGCTGTAACTCTGATAGTATGGATAATATTAGCTTGGGGCCCTAGACTTACCCCTATAACGACATCACACCTTTTTAAATACACCATTTTTACAAAATAAATTTTGTATTATTTACATTTATTATTATTTTCTCTTACTGCTTAGTAACGAAAAAATATTGCGATATGTCAAATTTGCGAAATTGAAAATTCACCGAAAAAACAAAGTGTTTTGAATTCTCTTGAATATGAAAAAAATCGTTATCGACAAATTCACTGTACGTGTGTATTTGTGTGTATGCGTGAACAAAATTTCTCAAAATATTTGATGTTCCTTTTAGGTACTTCCACCACATTTGACATGAAGGTTTCGAGAAAAATCCGGAAGTACAACTTTTCTAAAGTTTTTTTTTCGATTTTTTATACTTTGTGTACTATCTATATTATATATATATACCTATCACTATTATTTAAACATTTTTCTTTAGAAAATTCATTTTTTGGGAGGGTTCTGGGGGGGAACAGTAGCATTATGCTGCCCCTCTAAAGTACCACTTCTGTACAATATATGGTTCTACCATCTACATAATATTAATTTACATTTGAAGCATTCCAAGAGTAGAATTCCAAGTTTCAATAAAATTGGTTAACCATAAGTGAGACTTTTATAGAATAGGTTTCTGGGTATATGGGAATTTTGTCGGAAATAAGTTCATATATATCGACTTCCTTTACACTTGAAATGCCAACTGCACAATATATAAACCTATTACTTTTATTTGTGAGATTTCCCCCCCAAAATTGATTTTGGATAGGTGTGCAGAATTTCTGAAGTTAAATTCTGATGTAAATTTGGTTGGTTTAGGGTTTTTAGTGCGCTCTACTTGGTCACAAGTACAAAAATCACTTCTCTACCACCCTTCCCCCCACCGCCTTTATATTTATGTTAGGACAGGCCCCTGGCAGCCTGCCGCACTGAGGGCTTTGAGCAAGCCGTCTTAGAGTTCCAATTTGGTGGGAGATTGTAGGTGAAGGCTTAATACTGTAGCTCGGAGGGGCAAAGTGCAGCTCTACTAGATACCCGGACAAGCGTGAATAGAGAGTAATGAGAGGGCAGACCGGCTGGCTAGGGAGGGATCCTCCTTACCTTTTTGTGGTCCCGAGCCAGCCCTTGCTGTCACTAAGAGGTTCTGCGATACTCAGATTAGACTTTGGGAGACGAAAGTTTTGGAGAAATGCTGGGAGGATACGCAGAAAAAAATCAACCTGGATGCTTCCAGGCTAAAAGGTTTATCAGAGTGACTAAGTAGGGGGTTTCAGTCTACCTCCTATCTCTTAGGGTTAGTACGCACTGGGATTCTTTGTTCGGACTCTTTGTCGCGGAGCTGTGTCTGGGATTCATTTTCTTGCTCCGCGACAATGAATCTTGAATCTGATGTGTTGCGTTTTAGTATTTTTTGAATCCCATCAGAAACGGGATTTTTTTACACAATGTTGCGTAACATTGTGTCAATGCGTACGTTAGTCTCAAACTTAGTGGACCTCTCTCCCATTCTCGTGCGTTACTATAATTTTTTTTTGTTAAAATGTGGACAACAGATCCCACATCTGTTGACGAACTGGGATATTATCGGTTTAGAAACTTTAAAAGTATACATGAGGCTTGTGTATGAGCCACCACTTGTGAGGAAACGGAGAGTGATTGCCAGCCTGTTGGTAGAAGAAACTGGCACCCTAGAATTTGTCTCCTTTTTCGAAATGTGTGGTCCCCGAACATTTCCAGAAGATATTCGAAGTCGCTCTGGACTCATCCGAACAAAATTTCGGAATCCCGTTCCGTTCTGTAATTTCAGTGTGTCAAGAAGATCGTGCCCATACTTATTCGGATTCTTAAACATCCCACGAATCCACCAACTGCTTTTTGTTAGCCCTTTTTTTACTCCATAGAGCTACGAAAAGTACAACTGTAATGCCTGAGAGCGTGACCTCGTTCGACATTGTTCAGATTCAAACTAGATGCGGACACGCATTTCCAGAGCGACAATGTTGCGGGGCAAAGATTCTGCGACAAAGAGTCCGAACAAAGAATCCCAGTGCGTACTAAGCCTTAATAGGATAGGACTGAGGACTTTTTTGAATGTAGTGACTGGACACATATAGGTGTCTAGTCATTTGAATAATATAGGGAGGATGTCCTAGTCCCGTATCAGAACTATGATGATGGAATTAGGGAAACGGTGTATCACTATTTATGTCAGTGTCCGCGTTTGCTGGTACTAGGTTCCGCTTATTTGGGAGGGCATCATTCTCGAGGACTGCCTGGGAGGGTTGGAGCTGAAAGAGATTTTAGGATACTGTAGACAAACCGGTAGACTGCCGGGGAAGATTAATTAGGGGGATATATTGGGGGGATAAAAGCCACATAGGCTTAGGTTCCACGCCATAGGCACCCAGTTATATAATAATAATATAATATGTCAGGACAAACATGTAAAATTTGAGTTTAATGAAAATTTGTCCTTTTATATATAATTGTACTTACAGGAGTAAGAGAAAATCTTATGAGTGTTTTATGCCGGTTTTTTTGTAAGCAATGAATCTAGTTTAATTTTTTTCTATCCCCTTTAAAAATACATTAAAATGAATGCATATCCAAGTATTTAATGTCCTTAAACCTTTTCAATCCGGTTCTATTTACTCTTACATTCTTTTCTAGTTCTCATGACCTGAGACCTTGAACCTGGGTTGTCGGTCAGAATTAATTCAAAGAGTTTCCCTTCAATGATTCTCATATAGTACTGGAGATTCAATCCAATTGCTTCCAAATAGCACTCTTATTGCCAGCAATTGCAGCTTATCAGATGCAACTTGCTGTTTGCTTAATGTTAAACAATCTTCATTTGTCTTACTTTGTAATCGCGGAAGAATTATATTAGAATTTACATTCCATATTTGCAAAAATTCACAAACCTCTCTAAACAATTATTTCAATATCATGTAAAATACCCGATATTCGGAATATAATGTTGAATATAATATTCAGGTATCATTAGGATCTTGATAAAATATTTAGAGCGTTTAAGATTTACTTAACTTGATACGTTAAACCTGGTAGGATAATTAAGGAAACTGTAAGTTCCTTGGCCGTAGTTACTTTAAATGAGTTTAATACGATACCTTGATCTCCAGCGCTATCTTGAAACCTGCAATTTCCTTTAACTCTAGCTTTTAGCAACGTTATAATTCTCTATCTCTCTCATACACGCACACTCTCTCTCTCTATTAAATGTATTTCATGATCATAAACAGTTCTCAGAAATAGTGATTTAATACCTTAGGTTTATTTAACATAGTCATCAGCCAAGTTTGCTATTAAATTAAAACGAAGCTATTTGAGATATAGTTACCATTAATGAAGCTGGTGTCATATGATATATTTCTATCTTCTAAAATAAATTAAATTAGTATTCAAACAAGATGTTATATTTCTTCTAATCTTGCTTCTTCCTTCTTCTTATAGCCAATGGAGTCGAAGTTTCTTCATAAAAAAATCTAGTGTGAAAACACATATTAGTTTCTCTTACACCATTATAAAATTGCCCAATTTTCTTTATATTTAAAATTGTTACTCATTTCCCATACATAAATATAGAGAGTAGTGGGGGGTACATGTTGGTTAACACTCATCACAAGTGGTTAAATTGTAATCCACAACATCTTACTAATAACATTGAACAATACCCGATAACATTTCAAATCTAATTGTCCAGAATTCTCTGAACCTCTTTAAGAGATTTTTTCCAGAATAATGTTTCAGATAAAAGTGATAAGATTATAAATTAAAATGCCAGCATTCCAATTTTAAAGAAAACAATTCGGGCCGTTTTCAAGAAAATTTAAAAAAAACCTTAAAAGTCAACTCGGTCCGGTCACATTGTAGGTTAATTGAGTTTGGCAATTCTAGTAATACTTCTAGTGAACCTTAATATATACGTGGTAGAAATCATACATTATCTCGAAGTGATAATTTAGAGGACGGCTTAACGTTTCTACTCCATCAGTAAAATTATTAATCAATTTTGATAGAGTAATGTTGCAAATAAAATTGATCGACATTTATGTACGAAGTTTATTAAAAACAAAAAATCTTTGATGCTTTTCCCAAGTATATCCATTCATTCAGCAAATATGGATCAACCTCCGATTGAGGTTTTTGACAGAAATCTTCGTAGCATAAATATGAAGTATAGGTCCTAAATGGAGTAACATTTAGCGATATTTTGTTTTTTAAATATTTTGTGCACACATGCACGCACTTACAAACAAATACCCAAAAAAAACCATATGCAAAAACTATTAATTTTTCTTCACACAAATGATCTCAAAATAGGTATTACTGGTAAATAATTCAGTTTCGAATATTTGACCCGATCGTAATTGCTTGCTTCTTACCAACAATAAAAGCATTTTTTTTCCCCGAAATTTAAGATTGTGACAGATTTTCGAAATTAATTATTAATCGGAGAAAATTCAGAGAGTGCCTCCGCTTTGATTTTGTTCTTGAACATTGACATTTGTTTGTAGAAGAGACCACTTCAGTTTCCTTATGAATGGCTTCGAAGATTTTTCTTTATATCCTATAAATTAGATCTGATCCAATTTTATTTGCAACTTTTTTACGACAATTTGATTTCTAAATGAAAATGTGATTTGCGTTCTTTCTTTACTAGGAGGTGGCCATTTCAAAAGTTCATGTTGTTTTTTATTTATTTATTTTTTATTTAAGGCGTCTCAACATCTGTGGTCATTTGCGACCCGGAGCTTCTCAGTGCACTGCCGGCTCGGGGCAGTGTTCTCCCGTTACAGCAACACTGTCCATCACCGGACAGTGAGCTGTAGGGGGGCTCCTAGGAAGAGAAAATCTTAAGGGTTAGCACGGCTGGATTCGAACCAGTGATCTCCGCGTTGCTAGTCCAGCGCGCTACCACTGAGCTAATCCCTTCTCTCATGTTGTTTTTGATTTCAGGGTTATTCAAAGACCTCAAATTTGAATATTCCTTATTGCATTTATAGTTGTATACAATTAAAGTTGTATTCAACTTTAATGGATTAAAGGAATCTTATCACATATATATACGAGGCATGTCCAGTAAGTAAGTGTATTGATGCTCTCACGGCCGGAGGGATTTTGTTTTCGACATGTTGGCTACACTGTCGTGTAGCCTGATTCCTCCCCTCCGCAACGAGACCGGTTCGAGGTCAGTACGTTGAGAACTGTCGACGCGACAATACGTTTCGTGAAAAATGTCAATCCAATCTCCCGCCAAGTTGAATCGAGTGGAGGCCGGGCAAGAGTTTTTGAGACGCTACAAACTCCATGGAGATGAATTTCTCCGCTCCATCATTACTGGAGATGAAACTTGGGTTGCACACTACACACCTAAAACCAAAAGGCAGTCTCAACAGTGGCGTCACACCTCTTCACCCTCCGCCAAAAAGTTCAAAACCACAATTTCAGCCAAGAAAATCATGTTATCCGTGTTTTGGGACTGTCAAGGCATAATTTTAATTGAATATATGCCTCAAGGGGAGACCATCAACTCTGCAAAATACTGGTGAGTCCCTAAAAAATTGCGGAGGGCGATTCAGAACAAAAGGAGAGGCATGCTGACAAAGGGAGTCTGCCTGCTGCACGACAATGCCAGACCACACACGGCCAACGCCACGAAGGAACTGCTTGCCTCGTTTAAATGGGATGTCCTGAACCATCCCGCGCATTCCCCTGACCTAGCACCTTCAGATTACTATCTCTTTACCTCCCTGAAGCTGCACATGGGTGGAAAATGATTTTCAACCGACGAGGAGGTGAAGAGGGAGGTGGAGAAGTGGACGAAGGGGTTGGCGGGAAACTACTTCGAGGCAGGCATCAAAAAATTAATACCCCGGTTCACCACCTGCATTGAGAGGAATGGTGACTATGTCGAAAAATAGCTTACATATGTACTAATGTAACCAGGTAAATTTTGTTCAAATAACAATTTTTATAACCTACAAAAATTCAGTACACTTACTTACTGGACATGCCTCGTATAACATAATTCTGTTTCCATGTTATTACTTAAGGGAGAAAAGTCTGAAAAATGAAAACTTCTTCAAGAAGAATTCGTCTTATTTTAACAAAATTTTGAAGTTTGGGAAATAAATAAAGTTTTTTTAGTTTTTTTCCTTTAAGTTCTGTGATGTATAAAAGATGTCTGATCTGTTAAACGTCAACGATTATCAGAGATATTTTCCGTGATAACCTGCTTCTTTTTGTGGTCATCGACTGGTTTCAGGCGTTCGCCCATCATCAGGATGTTCTTGTCAAAACATAGGTGATAACATAGATTTGCATAGAGCAGTGATACACTCTGTTAAGTGTGTACACTAGTTTAGTGTATCAACTAAATTTGCTCTTTGCAAATCTATGTTACCACACTGTTTGGCAAAAAGTATCCTGATGATGGGCGAACGCCCGAAACCGGTCGATGACGACAAAAAGAAGCAGGTTATCACGGAAAATATCTCTGATGCTTTCCAGCTTTGCGGAACCAACCACAACAATCAACTTAAAACTTTAAAATCAACAATCAACTTTAAAATAAATAACTTATTTATTTTTGTCATTAATTTTGTTAAGATTAGAGCGTATTTCACTGAACTGATTGAAATACATCTATATGGAAACACTTTCCTATGAGTTAACAGATTATAAATTTTCCACATCTGGTTCATTACAAAAAATTATGTATTACAACCCACTCTAAAGTAGCCCTAAAGTATAATGTATCTTATATGCAAGTAAAGGTTTTGAATTAAATTGAATAATATTAATATTTGTAATAGCCTGTTGCAGTTTAATATATACAACAGGGATTAAAAGGGGTGAATTTTGACCCCTTGAGAAAAAAATCTAGTTTTTCTAGATGATTTGATTAAAAATAGGAAATGGTCAATTGCATGGGGTGTCTTTTTACCTGGTTAAAGTTGTTTAAATGTTATTATTACCTGATAATTTTATAATTCGCAATAAATTTATTGTATGTTTAAAAAAAAAATATATTAAATTTCTATCGTTATCACTAAACCATCAGTGATTATCATTGCTGATGATCACAGTTAGGTGGGATGGAACAAGAGGAGAATAGCTGGCACTATGGCTTGATTGTATGCCATAGTAAAAGCGAGGACTATTACACAAGTAAACTAGTTAAGAGAAACTTTGGAAACTAAATTCTCTACTAGAAACTCAGTTTTAGAGGAATAGAGTACTACTAGGTGTTTGTGGGGCGGCGGGAAAAGGGAGGGAGTTGGGGCGACTTCCATGTAAATTAGAAGAGATGTAGCTATAACATTGTATAGGTAACAACAGACAAAAGACAATTCATTACAATAGACATGGCACAACGAACGTCGGCACTGGAATGAGAATGGTAGCGAGGGCGGTAGAAACTGGTGGCCCATAGCGACAACGCGATGAGATAAGTCCGTGTCCAAGTATAATGAAGCTTTATTTCCGTTTTATGTCATTAATATTATTATACAGTTTTAACATTCTCTTCATGTCGATTTTCTTGTTGATGGAGTTTGTGTTCGATGTTCGTTATACGTGGTGAACAATCGTCATTTATTTCAGGTGTTCAAATCTGGTAAATTTGTTGCAAAAATAAGACAAAATATTTCAAAATTCCTATTTGATAAATTTTAATTACATTTAATTTTTTAGAAACCTTTTCATTACAAATTTAGTTGATACACTCCTGTTTTCTCTGTACAAGTCTATGTTATCACACTATTTTGAAAAAGATCCTGATGATGGGTGAACGCCCGAAACCGGTCGATAACCACAAAAAAAAGCAGGCTATCATAGAAAATATCTCTGATGCATTCCAAATCTACGTTTCTCTGAATTGAATTGAATATTGGGATTTAAAATTAATTTTTATGATTCAATTGTCGATATATCTTATCGATCAAATTCCAAATAAATTCTGTGATTAAGCAAAGTAACAATACATCGTTCTCTATTTGCTAGATAATTTTGACGTAATTTGTATCATTTTGTGATTTTTTTTTTAATAAAGAAATTATCTACTTTATATTCTGTTAAATTTAGTAATTACTATTAATAACAAGGTACACTAAGTATGTATAAAACCCTTTTGTTAGAATTGTATTATCAAGAAGGAATATTTTGGAGGGAAGAAATAGAGGATGAAGTATCATTTGTCTAGTTGCTCTACTACTTGGCCGGGGAGAAGGAGCTAGCTGTAAGTAATAGTAGAGGAGAGAGGTTTGGCAACTCGTTAGTGACTGGGGACGCACGTGACTTCATCATGATCCTCTAGACTGTAAGACGTGATGTCACGTTATATAGTGGGCAGAATATAGAAAGGCGTACATTGCGGTAGAAGCCGTCATCCTACTTGATGGTATTGTTACTGTTCAAACTATTCTCAGGTTCCAGTCGCTATCACTAAAATATCTTGGTCTCTCACTCTCTCATTTCTATATCGCTGTACAATTTGGAGATATTTTTTATTTTATTTCTAAGATAATTGCAAAAGAAGGAAATTTTAAAATACATTAAGACTAATTAGACTAATAAGAAAATTAAGGAAATTGTTAGGGTTTTGTATTCTTATTTACTAATCAATAAATAACTTATCTGAAGCGTTACTTTAACTTTACCCAATACTTGCTGGAGTACTACACGGTAGTGTCTTAACTCCCCTGCTATATACTCCTTACACATCTGATTTACCTTCACATCCCAGTATCTCTCCCTTAAACTTTCACTGACGTCACTGCAATTCTTTTCACATATAGTGATCCCTAGAATCACGTATAGTGATTCTAGCAGTACGCTTTCTACAATTCCATCTAAATTCTCTAGAACCCTGGCTTCAAAAATGGCGAATAAAATCAACCTACACAAATCCAAAAATATTGTCTTTACACTGAAGTAAAACTCTTACTTATCTAGCTCACTTTTTTTATCAAACACCAAAAATGTTCAGTTTTGAAACGTTAATCTCCTTTTTTACATGTTACTGAAATATAACGCGACCCCCCATGAACAGGTCTCGGGATGGTGGCGACTCCCACTTTGAATAGTTCCGCTCTATAGTATCACTGCAGTATAATGTATGGTTATACAATTTTTCTAATTTGAAAGTACATTAAATTTTTTGCTAGAATTCCAAATTTGAAGAAACTTTGACCTTAAGTGCGACTTTGCTAAATAAGTTCTTCATTTTTATTTTTGACATTTTCTCGAAAATAACTACACTATTAAACTTGGTGCGCCATCTGCGCAGATAATAAACATATCACTTTTATTTGTAAGATTCCCCCTCCCCCAAAATTCTTTTTAGGCTAGGTCTGCGCAATTTGTAGCGTTAAACTAAAAATGCTATTTGGTTTATTCGATGTTGGCGAAAGTCTCCTGGATTATAATGTAGTGACACTTCTTTTACCTGCTTGGGTAGGGCACTAGACCCCCCCCACCACCTGTATATTTAATATCTGGTATTTCCGTCGTAGCATGCATATTTCTTTTATTCCTGACCCGTTTCGGATTTTCATCCATCGTCAGAGTAAATTTATCAAGTTCGTGTAAGAGAGTTCACGTCAACGTCAATGTTTTTGCTACACTCGTCACTTGTTGGTTAATATGTGCGGGAGGTTATAAGGTTATGTTACTTATAACCTCCCGCAATAACCTTATAATAATATAATAACCTTAGAAAATAGTGTATAATAAATAGCATGTTTTGAAGAATACTTTATAACTAAATTTTAATAGTATGCTCAGTGTTTTATCAAGTCATTTTTATTAGGGAGGGGAGCGATAAGAAATTTCAGGAGTATACTGTACTAATAAGAATAGATAAAGTTTGAAGAAAGAAAGTTTAAGGATAGTCAAAAGTTTGTACAAATAATAAATAAATATGAAATACAAGCAAGGTTAATACGAAAATATGTAGGTTAATTGATATGTAAGAAGGTTGGCTGGCAAACGGCAAATTGGAGATGATATTAAAATAATAGTGGAAATCAAATATATTCGGTTTTATTTATCATGCTTATTTTTAAATGAGATTAATATATATTTAAATGACATTAAGAATATGTTGAGAGAGATCTCATGATGGCGTGAAGGTATTTTTTAATAGAGGGCGATAGGGGAAATTTCAAAAGTGCATTATACAAAAAAAATAATCTGTATTTTAAACGGTGGAAGCAGAAAATTTGGTTCCACAAGGTAGAATTTAATAACAGGTGCATGCCTCATACAATTTTTATTTTTTTGGTGTGTGTGTACATATATTTTATACATATGTGCCTACATACAGGGTAAAGCTAGGAGAGATGACGCACATTTCAAAGCTATGCCCTGTAACAAAATATAGGAGATATATTAAAGAGGTAATCTTATAAAACATCAACTACCATTATCTACAAAAAATGTTATTTTTCAAAATAAAGACATTCTCATTTATTCCAGAACTGATTTGGCCGTCTGTCCTACTATGGTAGGATAGATGACGCACCATAGGTAGGAGACCTCTCCTCTGTGAAGGTAACATGGTTGATGGACATGAAACTTGGTAAACACTATGCCTACGAGTCCAACTTTAACGACAGCAGGAAATCTTTTATTTCAATTGCAATTAATATAGTATATATAAAACAAAAAATTACTAAGCGTTATGAAAATTCAGGTATTCACCAAGATATAGCTGATGCGTATAAATGTTCGTAGAACACAGAAGAACTCACAAAATAACTAAATAATTTTGCAATACGTTCGCTTCTGATCTCTGTACTCCTGGACTAAATTCCATGACGCCACGTGGTGGCAAACAAAAGAGAAGCAAAGCCTGCGTCTTCTCTCCTACTCCCATCATCTCTCCTAACTTTACCCTATGTATGCATATTATACACAACATGCATAGATATGTCTTTTATACTAGTTGGTAGTATGTTTGTAATATAGTTAGTTGTGAGGAATGACCTTAAAGAGTGTGCCTGAGTTATAGTTTATTTGGTCATTCATTATGTTTTTGTGGATAGTCTTGTGTTTGTATATTTCTATTTTTTTCAAGAATGTCCATTCGTCTTCCTTTTGTGCCTCGGTGTAATAGGATCATTGTTTTTTTCTTTTATACTTCGTGGTTCGTGGTTGTTCATTATAAAGTGGTTAGCATAAGTGGAGTCGGTTTTGTTGTTCTTTGCAGACATTGCGTCCCTATCCACATAAATATTTAATGTTCGGACAAATGAGTAAAATTGGAAGTATAATGCAAATTTGTTCATTTTATGTAAAATTGTGTTAATAACAATTGGAGATCGTCATGTAATGTGTTTTCACATTAGATTTCTTGTGTATTTTCCAAAAATAAGATGTATATCATTATTAAAAGAAGTCCCTAAATTAGTGTTTAAAATTGGAGAGTTTTTTAAACATCAAAATTTTAAGAAAGCTTGGACTTCCTCTAAGCCTGAAAGTTCTAGAAAAGTTTATTAAATTTAAATAATAGGTTAATCGGAATTATTTCTTCTTTTTTTTTTTAAAAAAAAAAAAACCCTCCTTAATTTTGCATAATGTATATAAAATAGTGCAAGATACTATACATATTATTATTATTATTTTTTTTTAATATCTTTTCCAAGTGGTTCGTTGCATTATTATTTAGAGATAAGGTTTAGAAAGGTGGCAGTGAGTTAGGTGAATAGAAGCTTCAACGGTGTCTAGGTGGGATCAACCATTCTATATATATGCAAATTATCTTCGCATCGATCTTTCTCCATAACTTTACCTTCATCAAGCTCATTCTTCAACTTCAGCCTAAAACACACCTTTCTCTGGAAAAGTAATATCAACCATGAATTTTCCTATTAATAATAATAATAAAAAAAGATTTGATGTGAAACAGTTATACGACTTTTTCTTACGCCTGTTATTAGTATTATATTACGTAAAAATGACAAAAATTGTATTTTAAATTTAAATTTTTATTCATTGGTCCTACTTTAGAAAATATACCTTGTATATACGAGAATAATCATAAAATTGATAGATCAAAGTAATTAATGAAATCTGTATTATCTGTGTATCTGCGTTTGTTAAAAAATATATTATACAGAGAGAACTATAACAAATGTAAAAAAAAAACTTTGGGCACTTGTTGGAGGTTAATTAAAAAAGAAAATATTGTATGAACAAATATGTCGAATATCGATCAATTACAGAACTACAACATTCAAAGTTTTAGCATTTATTTCTATTTACCAACGACAAACAAAACAAAATCGTCAGCAATTGTTATTTAAAAACAAAACTCATACAGTCATCTGTAACTGATAATTTAGTATTAGTGGAAAATGGTGGAGTGCTTCAGTGCAGCTGAATATGATGACAATGGGTTTATTTATGGTTTCTGCGTTGATAATGCTCTTCTTGTATCAACCGAGATTTCTGAATAGACGTCAACTTTCTCATGGGATATTCGGCCGTAAATTCCAAAGGCTTTAAGAGACAGGAACATCTGCTGTAAGTAATAATCGTTGCAAGGAGTAATTTTTGCTAGCAATAAAAAAAAATGTAACCCAACAACACATTACAAGGCAATCGCGCTTTTCACTGAACTTTGTATAGCAGACACTACACCGAGAAGAACTGCATCATTTTTATGTTCATCGGGTTCAGAATTTTGCACATTGATGCCATATATGATTGCCAAAGATCCAGACTTTTTGTCTAATGTTCTGCGGACAGATGACGCTTAATTTACGAGAGATGGTATCAATAACTATCCAAAATGCCATGCAATAGTTGCGATTTCAAAATCGCTTTAGTGTTAATACCTGGGCTGGCATTTTTAATACTCATTTATTTGGAATAGAAGTCTTACATAGTAGACTAAATTCTGAAGGATATGTGACTATCCTAAATGAAAGGGTTCATGATATGTTAGAAAACACTCCAATCCAGATGCGGCAAAAAATGTGGTACCATCACGATGATGCCCCAGCACACTTTGGAAAGCCAATAACTGAGTGGTTAAATATGCAATAGGCTGAAGTGGGTAGGTCATGGAAGCCCTACCGCTTGGCCTCCAAGGTCACCCGATCTAAATCCTCTTGATATTTTTTTATGTTTGGTGTCACCTAAGCAGCTTGAAACGAAAATGAATGCTGCCAATCGAATTCGCAACAATAATATGATATTACATGTTACATGTCTATGATTCGCTGGTGTAAAACTTGCATACGTTCTCATGCAGCATATTTTGAGCAATTTTTATGAGTCACTAATTTTGCTGGTTAAAAAAAAAGTAATTGCCAACGTTTTTGTTTTGTAATTGTAACGTTTTTGTTTTTCATTGGTAAAAATAGATATAAATGTATGTTTTGTCTAAATGAAACTTTGAACTGTGTTATAGTTCTGTAATTGATCGAAATAATATCTATGTTCATATACACTTAATGACAGTCATATTCATACAGTAGTCATAATGTACATATGTGCATAATGTATACGTACATGTACTTTTTTTTTTTACCAACTTTATATGAAATATATTTGGCACAATTAGCTGCTTGCTATAAAACAGTAATTTAAAGGAATTTATTAGAATAATGTAAATATAAAAAAAAAGTACCAACCTGGTGCGACTTTCGTATTCATACACACTACATATACTGATTCATTCTCTAATAATTGTTTACTATTTCATCTCTGAAGATATTCATTGGTCAAATTCACATTCAGTTTAATGTTTTCTATCATTTTTGGTGGATCTAATTTAAATTTAAAAGTGAAAATGGGAAGAGGTAAAGACACGAGTAGTGAAATTCGTAAAATCATAATTGGAAATTGGAAAAGAGGAAAAAGGTTGCATGAAATTGGAAAATTAATAAATAGAAGCCATGCTACAGTACGAAGTATCATTAACCGGTACAGAAATGAATATAGAATTTAAAATAAGGCAAGAAATTTAAATAAAAGGTTGCTCAGTGATTATGATGAACGATTCCTAGTAAGAAAAGTGAAAGAAAATTCTTAAATAAGTGCCCCAAGCTTAGCTGTGGAGATGAGTTTTAGGTTGGGAAGGAATATTAATCCTGTGACTGTTCGTAGAGAGCTCAAAAGAAATTCGTTTTTTTCTAGGACAGCAAGGAAGAAACCGTTTGTAAATAAAAAAACACGGGATCCAGAATACAAGTCAATTTAAGGAGAAAGTAATTGAAGAATGGCAATTGAAAAACCATCAGATTGTAAAATGTTAATTTTAGTTTCGTCTGTAAATAAAACGTTTTTCCAGAAATCAAACTGATGATTTCTGTAAGTATAAGCGAATTGAACCCGCCAAAAATGATAGAAAACATTAAACTGAATGTAATTTGACCAATGAATATCTTTAGAGATGAAATAGTAAACAATTATTAGAGAATGAATGAGTATATGTAGTGTGTATGAATACGAAAGTCGCATCAGGTTGGTACTTTGTTTTTGATATTTATATTATTCTAATAAATTCCTTTAGATAAAGCAAATGTTACTGTTTTGTAGCAAGCAGCTAATTGTGCCAAATGTAATTCATATAAAGTTGTTAAAAAAAAAAGTACATGTACGTTACATTATGCACATATGTACATTATGACTACTGTATGAATGACTGTCATTAAGTGTAACTTTTTTTTTTTTACTTAAAATGATTTCTCCTAACAATTTCTATGGTATTTTACATTCGTTGTAGATCACCGTGTATAATTATATATTGTAATTACAATAGATTTATGTATAATTCTTAACACGCTTAACTTCTATGTCTTTAATACTATTTATTTAGTATTCCTTCATAAAAATCTTGTATGTAACACCCACACGAGTGTCTCTTAAAGCAATTTACATTTAGTTAATATTTATAGGTTTACTAAATTTTTACTGGCTTCTATAACTAGGAAGAATCTAATGTTTTAAAGCGTCTTTTTCCCAGGGAAGCGTGATCGGGAAGCGGCCCTTCTAGAAACCTCAGAAAATCTACTTATTCATAAAAAATATTGTATACAAAAGTAATAGGTCTAGGTATCTGTCTAGTTAGTATACCAAGTTCAAAGTAACTCGTTGGTGTCTATATCGAGAATATATTATCAGAAAAAAAAACCTGTAAAGTAAAGTCGCACTTTGTGGCCAACCAACATTCATCAAATTCGGAATTTTCAGCAACATATTTATAGGATTAGATTGATTGGGTTATATAATATTCGGAAATAATATTTTCCTGGAAAGCCCTTCCCCAAAACACTCTAAAATGAATTTTCCCAGAAATTTGACGTATACTTCCATATACCAAGTTTAAAGAATAATTGACATCATAAATTTGATACGGTCGCATTTTTGTTTTGCTCTTACAGATTAAGAGAAAGTAAAAAAATAAAAAAAAGCAAAACCAAATTACTTCAAACTATTATATAACACATTTTGTTTTGTTTCTTGTATATTTGATATTATTTTTAATTATCGAGGATATTAAGAGTTTTATATTTTATGGTACAATTTGTGATGATTATGGCTGGCTGTTGGGTAAGATTGTTATTATGATGGTAGAAAAGGCAAGGCAAAGACGGCAAGTGAAGTATTGATTCTAGAGGCATCTCCTTGAGAGTCTGTGCGACTTGTTGTTAGTAGAGAGCGACCAAGTTGAATGAGTGGTCGGGTGGGGAGTGGGGGTATTCCAAACTCTTGTGAGTGAGAGCAATCAGAAATGGAGGCAATACATACCTACGAGCCGTGCACCTAACCTCTCATATACTTACCGCACACTCATACATACGCATCCATCCTCCATATACTCTTACATAGAAGACTTATTCTCTCTCTGTCTCTCTTGTTAATTTCTCACTACTTCGGTTGTGGTCTTCTCTTTCTCTTACGCCTCGATAAGATTGGAATCACGTATATATATATACACACACACACTCTCATCCACTTTCTACTATCCTTTTGCACACACGCACACTTACATGTTGGTTTTCCACTTAAATACAAAATCAAACTCATACCATCATACATACTTCCAAGAGCTCCCGGCTCACATAGAGTGAACTAAGGAATAGTGAGATGTGACGAATGGGAAGAGTGAAGTGGGGGCGGCGGGATACTGTAAGACATCCAATCAAGTAAGGCCTCCTAAGAGAAACATCTCAACCAGTTTCTATTCCCTTATATTACCTTCACATTCCCCTGCACCGCCGTATACTATCCCCTCCCCTGTACTTACTGCCAGGGTGTGCCGTTTCATCACTTTCACATCATACTAGAGTTCACTCTATCCTCTTTACCATTGATCAAAGTGAGAGAGGTACACATATAGCTGAAGAAGCAGCAGGCATTACCAGGGTACCCTATATACCCTGTGTATATATATATATATATATATACGTACATAGAGGATGGTATTTCTTGAAGGAGGAACACCAAACCAACTACCAAGTATCTTCCTCTACATACATATAGAGAGCAGAGAGTGGTGTGTTGTACTCATCTTTGTTCCTGTATTTCCACAGTGTTGGTTCTCATTTCACTGTATCCCTGATACTCACTCAATATCCTCTATCGTTCCGAACTACTCCAATCCTTATACTCTATATATATATATACACACACACTCCACACACTTTCAGACCCATCATCTATCTATTCCTTCAATAAGTGTATACTAAATAGAGAGAATCTTCACAGTGAAGAGTCAAAGATATTTCCTTCCTCTTGCCCGTTATACTAACATGTCTTCAATCTTCTGATCTTTACTAAGATCTATGTAAGTGTGCCATTACTATACAAAATCCTTTCACCTATATTACTTATATATATATATAAGTAATATATATTCAACCAAGGTGATTTATACAGTATATTTAACAACCAGTATGCCTAGACAAAATTTTAAGTTATTATTAAAAATTACTAACGTCTTATCATTTTTACATCCTAGAATATGTTTAATTCCTGAGAAAAATGACTATTTTTTTTTCATGATATATTACGTAATAAAATTATAATATTATAGTAACATGAATCTATCCTAAAACTTTCTAAAACAAACTTGGATTTTTGCAAATTAATGAAAATTTTTCCTTATATTTTTGTCATTTGCTAAATATCTCTCAACCAACATTATTTAACATACGAAACAGTTTTTCCCATTAAATTTATTGTCATTAAATGACTTCGTTGTCTTTATTAACAAAGAATTTTTTTTTTAATATCTATGATTTTATCTGTCCATAGTATGCTTCATTTTGTTCGGTTTTGACCGGTTTCAGATTTTCATCCAACGTCAGAGTAAGGTTTTGTAATCAAATCGTCTAGAGAAATGACTTAAACTATATGTTTATATCATTGTGGAGCGTATGTGTATCACGGAAAAAAAAATGAGTAAATATTATGGTGTGGTACTTATCTTTGTTTCTGTGTTTCCACAGTGTTGGTTCTTATTTCACTATTTTTCTGCGATACATTAACGGATACATTGACGGATGGATATTAATCATAGATGTTATCCAGCATTGCGGACCCAACCACAATTTTTTCTAATATTAATTATATTATTCAAAACTACATGAATCCTCTTTCATCTTCGCGTGGAATAACTTAAATAATTTTTAATATTGTTTTGGTATCTTTTTATATACCATATTTCTGCCATCAACAAAGACTCCGTTAAGCACGTTTACGGAAACTTTGGTAATTTGTAATATATTTAACTGGTTTAATCCTGGATGCTCCACAAAAATCATTTGACAAACTTTCAGGATTTATGCAACCTAATTATATAATATTTAATGTACATTACAAGTGTAATGACATGGCAAAGTCATTGACATCGGCAAAGTCAAACACCAAAGAAATAATAATTTACAACTAGTGGTTCCAGCCAGCTGCTACCTTAACAAAGGGTGGCAGTAATAAAACAGCGACCTAGTTGGCTTCAAGACAGCTGCGGCCAAACAAACGATTAACAAAGCCTTTTCATCAATACTGTACATCAAAAAGCAAGCACCGAATAAGGTCAGCAAACTACGAAGGTCGCACATGGTCGCACACTAGGACAGATGTCTTGGGTGAGTGTGGCCAACACCAATATATAAACTCTATCATATACAACGAGCAATCATTATATCATCTACGACCAAACGAGCACGTCTATATACACGAGCGGCAATTACTATACACAGTTATATTCAAACTTATCATTCTCTTAGCTATTCAAACTTATCATTCTCTTAGCTGTGCGTCTTAGTTCGTTATTTTAATCATTCTAATTTATCAGTTATTTATCTTCTATTTATTACTAAGTATTTTATTATAATTATTAGTTACCATTTCTAACGGTCAAGGTATTGTTCAATTATAGTTTATTTTTATATAACCGTTTAATTATTCGAGCACTAACTTCCCAAAATCTCTCAACTAACTTCTGCCCTCTTCAAGACATCTGCTACTACATTAGGAATCACACAACAAACGATTCCATTACACAAGTATTACTAAAATACCAAATTTTTAAAAAAATCGGTTAAGTGGAAGTGCTTCTTTAAAGAATTGATTTTTTTAAAATGTTCTCCATAATGCCTATGACGATTTACTATAATTTTATTTTTGATGCCTTCTCTCTTGGATATTGTATTTAAACTAATCGATACAGAGTTTATTATCTATTAGATCCTTTATTTATTGTTTTCCTCAGGTTTTCCGGTCTTGCTTAGACCATTTTCAAAGGGCTAATAATTTATAAGTATTAACCTTCGTTTCAAACAATTCATAAATTTAACATAGTTATTATTGCAATAAATGAAATAACAAACTCTGGTGTGATACAGTCACACGACTTTCTCCCACTCCTTCCTAACGGTACAAATACATATAAATTGAAAAACATTTTTTAATCTCAAATTTTACATGTATGTCCTAACATAAATAAAAGGGTGATTGGGAGGATATGTACCTACCTACTAACCACAGCAGGCAGAGAAGTGATTAGACTGTGGCCCATTAGAGCGCGCCTAATACACTGAACCAACTACATATAATATTTGAAATTTAACGCCACGAATTCCGCCCAAAATGAATTTTCTTGAATAAATCTTTCAAAAATAAAAGTGATACGTTTCTATCTCTCTCTGCTGTTACCATACGTAAGAATAAAAAAAATTGCTATAGAAGTTTTCGAGAGAAAATTTCAAATAAACTTGAAAAACCTAGTCTATAAAGTCGCATTCCGGTTAACCGATTTTCTTGAAATTTGAAATGCTTTTAATGTCGTAGAACCATATATTAGATATATTGAAGTGGTACTTAATAGGGTAGCTTAACGTAGTTTCCCCAGACCCCCCATAAAAATCAATTTCACCAGAAAAATGTTTCAAATAAACTTGATAGGGTTTCAAATTGTGTAGATTATATACGAAGTTTTAAGGGCTATGACAGACGAGGCTTCCTGGGTCGCGCGACCCAATCATCAAGACAGTTTACAATTTGGATGGCGCCACTGTACAGGTGGCGCGACCCGGTCGACCATCGGCGACTCAACCACTCGACTCAGTGCGCTGTGGATTTCTAATCAGTCTGTCACACGTAGTCGTAGGAAGCGGACACAGCGATGGAAATGCTTGATGTGGAAGCCTTTATAATTGAAATCCAACAACGCCCTGTTACACGGGACGTTGAGTACAGTGAGTAATCAAACAGGGATATGAAGAAGAATGCTTAGAAAGAAACTGTAGAAGTTCAAGAAAATTTATCAGGATGTTGTCTGAGCTGAGCATACAATGAATAGAAGAAACTAGTTTCCTTTATCTCTCTTAATAAGGGGTGAACATAGATATTATTGCACGATACTTACCTCAACTGAAGAGTGCCTTCACTCTCACTCCAGAAAGCAGCATCGTTAATAGGTCTCCAAATAAATGATACCAAAACAAAATATATGTTTGTTGGACGTGGCGTTGCCCCCCCCCCAGGGGAAAACATACAAATAGATCCGTTCTGCTTTCAGAAGGTGAAGGAATTCTTCTTCCTTGGCTGTCAAGTTAACCGCTCCCATAGTATTTCGCAGGAGATAAGTAAAAGGATCATGGCTGCCAACAGGTGCTACTACGGCTTGGTAAAGCACATGAAAAGCAAATTAATCTCCCGTAAGTCAAAAATTGTATTATATAAAACGCTCATACGCCCAGTACAAACAGATGCCTCCCAGACCTGGACTATATCCAAAAGGGATGAAGACAATCTCCTTGTTTTTCGAAAGAAAAATTTTAATAAGAATTTTTGGGCCCTTGAGGGAAGGAGCAGTGTTCAGGAGAAGGAAAAATAGAGAACTGTACGAATTGTATGTGAGGCAGACGTGGTTCGGGTAGTAAAATTGAACCGATTGAACTGGGCGGGGCATGTGGTGAGGATGCAGGTGGACGACATACCAAGGAGATTACTCGAAGGAGAAATCGGAACGTCTCAGCGGATCGGCAGACCTAAGCTGAGATGGCTGGACGGTGTGACCAACGACGCGAGGAACCTATTGGGAGTTGGTAATTGGAGAGAGGCTGCAACTAACCGCGATTCATGGATTAGGCTCATTGAGGAGGCCAGGACCCATTAGGGTTGTAGCGCCAAATAGATGGGGTGAACCCAAAACCGTCTATTTTTAATTTTTTTTCCGGTTACTTGGGTGAAGGTAGGCTATAGCTGCTAACTCGTCGACTTCCATTATTCAACTGGCCTTGGAGAGCCTTGGAGCTGTGGGTGGCGCTTCCCAGGTCGCGAATCAAGTGGCCCGATCCAGGAAGCCTCATCTGTCATAACCAAAAAAAAAGAAAACAAATCAATAAAGTTGCACTTCCGATTAATGGCTCAAACACTTCGTATCCGTTGAGGTGGTAGGAGGTAGTATCTAATCGGTATCCCAAGTTTAAGTTCCCTGAAGTTTTTCGTTTTTGAGATATTTTGTTCACATTGTAATGTGATGGTGTGATGTGTGTTTTTGTAGTAGCTGGTTGTGTAGCACGAGCGGTATTGTATAATAAAGGGCTTGTAATTATGTTTGAGATAGAAGTAATAAGAATAATTAAGAAATCACCACTGTTAACAATTAATATATTCTGTTAAAATAATAACTACAACTTATTTGATATTATAAAGTTATTTAATTTATTGTGAAACTGGCACAGATATTTAGAGAGGATTCCTGAAGTAGTGTTCCGTTGTTTCCACCTTGATATTTTTAGAACAAGTCTGTCTTTAAAACAATCTCTTCTCTTTGTTCCTTCAATTCCTCCCCTGTGAGAAGAAGGGGTAGTACAATGCCATAATTGTTCTTAAATTTTTCCAGTAACTGTTTCCATATACCTGGCTTGTCCTTTTGCAAGGGAATGTCACATATCTAGATATTTTTGATCTTGATATTCTAAGTTTCTTGCATCCATCACAACATACACACACTGATTATTCACTAAAAACACTTTTTTTCCTAGTTAGGAAATTGCAAAACATGTATTTCCGGTGGAAACTAAGTTTCGATGATTTGATACGAATTTGAATTAGTAATACTTCCGCTTAGAGGAGAAGAAGAGAAAGTACAAATAGTGCAATATAACAAGTGTTCATAGTGCAGTAATAACTAAGTTATAAACATATATGTGAAACATAGGATAATATTTATAAATTAACCCTTTTGAAAATAATCTCAGTAAGCCCCGAGAGATTGGGGGAAATCTACTTGTTAATAAACTGTGTATAGATTTTCTTATAAACTTGGAAGGGTAACTGTACAGATCCTATCCAGACCTAACACTAATTATTTGGAAACATTTTTTCCTAAACAAATTGATTTTAGGGATGCTGCAATGTTAATGGCTCGCTCTTCTGGTGGCTGGTATTTGCCCTTCTACCCTCTCTATATTTATGTTTGGATAAATGAAATTCAAACAAAATTGCCAATTTATGTAGGATTGTATCGACAGGTGTAAGAGAAAGTCGGCATGGGTGTCATACCAGATTTTTTTTCTTTTTTTTTTATTATCTGGTTATTGATTTGAGAACATTACTTTCCATAATTAACATAATGAATTAAAATAGTAGAAATTTATATTTGTACAAGCTCCAAACATAGGCTCCCTCCCCTTCACCTTTCCATTGTCCATTTACTAAATCACGCTACACACACACACACACACACACACACACACACACACACTCTCGTACATTACAACCAAATATGAAACAATTACCAAGACCGTCTAATTTCAAATCGGAAACATTTCGGTCATAGTGAGCAGATTCGATGTTGCGCACCACGCCGCCGCTAACATGTACAGGTGTGCGTGGAGACATTGTTCGACAGGGTGGCGATCGTTGGGAAAATAGTAGCGGGAGATGTTGGAGGAAGTTGTAGGGAATGGGTAGTGCGACGATTGTGATTTCCGTTAACGAACTCATTGTCCCCCAGAATACATACACACACACATACACACACGAACACATAGTGCGTTGTAAAAGGATAATTTGTCATCAGCTAAATTCGCTAATGAGCTGCAGTTTCTCTCTAGTATTAGTACTATTGCTGTTGGCTGCAATACCAGCGCCAACAGTAGTATGTACGGATGTTCGTTTCTCTCTTCGATTCTCTCTCTCTATTGCGTACCCACACATATAGATTCGCACATCTCTCTCGCCCACACTCTTTCACTCTCTTCAAAACGTTAGTACCGAGTAAAATTGGAAGCTTTTGGATAGAGAGAAGAGAAATTTTGTTTGTTTGTATTAGTATTGGATGGTAGTTATATACAATATATATATATATACATTATATATACATATGTTTGTGCGTATTTGTACGAGATCAATATAGGAATATATTGGTAACACCCTTGGTATAACAACACATGCACAAGCGTACACAAAACTCTGATGACTATCAGAAAGTGTGTGTGTGTGTGTGTGTGTGTGTGTACACATTGTGCTGTGTCAGAGAAAATGAAATTTTGATGTGACGAAGCTTGCGTATGTTTTGTGTATATGTTGCACTCTATGTATATGACCTCTATGTTTTTGTGTATGATTATATATATATAAAATCTATGTGTCCATGTGTGAAAGTAAATATATATTGAAGTGATTGGTCGAGCGGATGATTTGCCACCCCTTCCATCTCTCTCAACATCTAAATTCAATACAATTACAGCCTTTTGTTTGCTGGCCACCTCTCCCACTCCCTCACTCTAGCACTCCTACTTCTATACATTTCATTTCTAATATTATATATATATAGGTATGATTTTAGTTATTTATTATTTTACAAATTGGAAGAGAATTTTACCTTTATTATTTGTAATAAGCATTAATTAATATTATAATTGTTATTGTTTCATTATGTTTATATAAATGTATATATATTTTTTTTTGTTTGTTTATATAAACCAAATTTGTCAAATGAACATTTAAAAGCCATTATATTTTATTTCACTAACATACATCAATTTTATTTTATAAATTTGCAATTAAATTAAATTTAATAAAGGAAATATATCGATTGATTAATATATCTGTTTCTAAAAAAAAGAAAAAATCTGGTGTGAAATATACACTCGACTTTCTCTGATTGCAGTCAATACAGTTAGTGAGTATGGGATTACATGCACCCTTGGCTCAGGTAGTCACTTCAATGTAAGCCAGAAGACAATAATAATAACATTGAAAGTATTTTATAAAATTTAATGCCAGATATTCTCCGCTGAACTCCCTCTAAAATTAGGGTTTTCCCCAGAAAAATCTTTTCAAAAAAAGAAAAACCTCAAACACATTAATGGTAAAAAATTTGTTTCGCTATGTTGTACATATGTTTTCAGAAATTTGACAAATATTTGACTTTGTTTTAGTTTCAATGTTTTTAGCGGATCTGTTACCTCTGACTACTCGCTGGACTGCGCCGGAGTTCCTCAGGGTAGTATACTTGGTCCGCTTCTATATACTGCATTCACTTCAGATCTACCACCCTATACAAACACTCTTCTTTACACTTTTACGCTGATCACACTGCCATCCTTGCATCAAGCTCTGATTCCATAACTGCCTCCACTCTCTTACAGAATCATTTAAATAAAATAGAATCTTGGGCCAAAAAAATGGCGGATTAAATTCAACCCACAAAAATGTTAACAAATCACCTTTACTCTCCGTGCCTCCTGTCCTTCAGTAACCTTCAACTCAATACCACTCTCTCCTGCAAACTTAGTTTGCTACCTTGGGATGTAAATCGACAAAAAACTAAAATGGAATCCACATACGAAACTAAAAAGACTGGAACTTAACAAGCGGAATAAGTTATTACTCAGACTAATGAGAAGACGATCGAAATTACCTCTCGAACACAAACGACTAATATACAACTTATAATAGGATCCAAAGAGAGGATCCGTAGCAGAGAAAGGGTGACAAAATGACAGGACCACTCTCTCGGACTAGAATGGGAGAAACTACATAAATACAGCGACGGGAGATAGATATACAACAGAGTTCATACAACTGAGGACACTAGCCAGTCACAACGTGTCATTACTCTTTGCCACTGTACCATACTCTATTATTTTACGTGTAAAGTCCAGGCAGTCAGTGTCACTTCTATATTATACAGTGTTAGCCATATTTTGTGTGTTCATTCAAACCAGATCATTTCTCTCCTTCATCAACCCCATTATACAGCTGTATACTCAAACCGATGTGGACTTATGGACTTGAACTGTGGGGTTCAACCATGCGCTTAAACTCTCAGAAAATTCAGTCTTTTCAGTCAAAAATACTTCGTCAAATAACAGATGCTCCATTCTACGTCTCTAACTCTACGCTCCACAACGATCTCAAAATCCCATATGTATCTGAAGCTGTCAAAACTAAATATAAAACATTCTCTGACTCTCTTGCTTTCAACTCTAATCCTCTTGTTCAAAATCTCGCCTCCACAACTATACCAAATAATCCACCCCGTCAACTGAGCCGCTGTTGGCCACCTCCAGCAATAAGGAAGTAACTCCTGCTATAGTGTTACCGCTGGGTAGCTTCTCTCCACCAGCTAATCACGTCTCATTCATCATCACACATTATCATCATATTCAGTTATTATAATTTCTTTATATTACTTATA
Organism: Triatoma infestans; assembly: GCA_011037195.1. Lineage (NCBI taxonomy): Eukaryota > Metazoa > Arthropoda > Insecta > Hemiptera > Reduviidae > Triatoma > Triatoma infestans. The sequence continues at coordinate 121,090 of JAAEAF010001243.1, read as the reverse complement.
TAAATTGTGAATTAACAAAAAAAAAAAAAAAAAAATTTGCAATGTTTAATGGTTTATTAGCTCATTGTTGTTTTGTAAAACATAGAATTTGAACAACTTTTTATTTGTCTACATATGTTTTAAATACATATATAGGGGCGTGTATGTTTTTGTAACAATGTCGCAAGTATCCATCTCAACAGTGAATATCATCGGTGACACTATTAATCAGCGTGGGGAGGGGCAATTGTTTGTAGGGAGGTTGGTGGTACGAGGGAACTTATAGGTTCTTGTATAGTATTGTTGTACACCAGTGGTCACCTATGTTCATGCTGGTATAGCCAGGTCACCTCCTCACTAGTAAACCCTTGGAATGGGAACTCCGCTTTCCCATGACATTAACCATAAATAACTGTTTTGTTAGATGTACCGCTTGATTAACATTGATCGACATCAGACTGTTTTGTCAAGTTTGGTGCCCTTGTCGTCCACTTCTCTATCTCACATACTCACTCACTAGTACATAGCAAACATGTACATATCGTTTTGTACATATATATACATTGTACTACTATATACAATGTACCAATTCCAATATGAACAACAAAACACATTATCCAATAGTAGATAAAACAGGAAATGAAAACGAATGCAATTCAATTCGTTAAGTGTTCGTTTGCTTAAACTCCTCTCTCTCTATATAACATAGTATATAAAATTGTGTTATGTTTGGTAAATGTTAACAGTTTTCCATCGGCCACCACTTGTTTTACACTTAAACAATTGTTATTGTTGCTGTTGTTGTTGTTGTTGTTGTAGCTGTTATTCTAGTGACCGTTATATGCTAACAGTAGAAAATAACATAACACATTTTAGAAAATAGTGTAATAGTTGTTTTGTAATAGAAAACTATTTTCATAGCCAAAGCCTGGCCAAAAACAGGTCCCCCTAGCTTCTCCCACTAGTAATGAAAATGAAGTTGTTACAATTGTTTACAATGTTTCTCGTCGTAATATAAATAAACAATTTTATCACAAAATGAACAACTTTCCTACATTTACTGTTTTATTAAATTAGCCCAATACAATTTGATTTTACAGCTAGTTTTATACATGGTTTATATTTCACAGTTTTAGTTAATAGAATTGTAATGTCCTTCACACTATCAATTAAATACACAATTTCATTTCCTTTTTGTATACTATACTATAGGAAGAAAATGTGTATATATTAAAACGGCATTAGGCTCTATAACAAATGGTCCAATTAGTTATTTTGTCAAATGTTTTTCTCTGATCTGCACGCCAAACAGTCGATAGCTTTGAATTTGTGAATGTTTTGGCACGCACATGAAAAAAAGGTACGCTAACATTGACCTAGACCAGCGATTTTCAAACTGGAAGGCGAGGCATGGACTAGTGCAAAAGTTTATATAAGAAATATACTACTCATATCATATATAATAAATTAAAAAAATTATACTTACAAATAAACTTTCATAATATTACATTTTATATTTTACTTTTTTTTAAAGCATTTACCGATCTCACTGTTAATTCGATTTAAACATGAGATAAACTTTTATTTGGAAAAAAAAATATTGTATTTTATTTGATTTTACAAAGTTCGCATGGATAATAGTTAATCCATTTGTCGATTAACAAGATGATGACTTTGGATTGACAACTAACTGAAAAGGAATAATTGTCAGAATTATCATGCGATACTACATTGAAACAAAAAATTTTCAGGGTGAAACCGTAGTTCATTTATAATTGAATCGAAGTGAAGATGTAATATTTTTGTCAAGCAATGTAGTGCAAGTACTGCTGCCATTCTTAATATCATATTTATGCGAAATGGGATTTTCTGCAATAGCTGCAATGAAATTAAAACGTCGTGCCTATTTGATAGTAGTAAAACAGTTAACGAGTAGCACTCTCCTCAGTGAAACTTAGATTTGATAAACTTTGTCCTAATAAACAAGCACATCCATCATATTAAAAACAAATTAATTCAAAAATAAATGTATATAGTATATAGTAAAACCTAGTTATTATCGCGTCAGTTACATTTTTTGCTTTATTACATTTTTTCATCATTTAAAATTATGTCTGTATTATTTTATGAAATAAAGGGTGGGGAAGGCGTCAAGATTAGATTTTTTTAAAGGGGGGCGTAGTAACATAAAATTTGGAAACCATTTACCTAGATCTATTTTTGTCTCATCCACTTATCTATAGTTTTAAATCTACTAGGTTTTTAACTTAGTTTTGAAAAATAGTTTAGAATATTTTATAGTTTGAAAAATAGAATTTTGCTAATATTTTAACTGTATCTTAGTGCAGTGAAAAGAGTCAGGTACTATAATTTAAGGTCATTGCTATAAAGAGACAAAGGCACAAGAATCCGTTAAATTAATACAATGCCACTTGGCCAACTATTTTATAAGAGAAGGCATTCCTTCGGTCAGTCTGCATTCTGCTTTCAAAACCAGAACACTTGCTTCAGGAATCGCTCTCTTAAACTCATGCCAGTGATAGAGATTAACATTTATTCTAGATTAACGAATAGTTGTGATATTGTAAAATATTTAAATATCTTTAAAGATAATATATTTAATTTACCTACCAGTGTTTTCTTAATTATTTCTTATTACTTCTCTCTTAAACATATATACTCACAAGCCCCTTTTACTAAACCGCTCGTGCTACACAAGCTACCACTACAAACTACAACAACTCAATACACCAATTAAATTTCACATACCACGTTAGATTTTCGCTGTTACATGGATTTGATTTAAAATTATGCAGAGTGATAAGAATATTTCTTTCTAACTGGTCTCAGATTATTCATTTCAGCATAACGATACATTCTGGATTTACTCATTACTAAATTAAATAATAACCAGAATTATTATAATTGCGTTAATATTATGGCAAATAATTTTATAATGGCTGATGTATATTCTTGAGGAAATTGGGGCAGTTTTGAATAAAAACAAAATTTATTCGGCCAACGTCTCGATGTCCTTAATATATAAGACGAAATATTGGCCGAGTAAATTTGTATTGTATTAAAACTTTCCCAATTTCCTGAAGCTTCTAAATCAGCCCTTATAAGTTTATTATAAATAAATAATAATTTGCTGATAAAATTAAATTTTATTCGATAAAACTTTACTTTACTGACAGTTATGAATAAATTTGGTGAAGATCGGGCGAGAAAAAAACATTCAGTTATGTCAATTTATTATACGCGTATACTCAATCTGTTACATGTGTGAAAAAATAACAAACGACAAAGGATATTGAGTTTTCATTAGTGAAAATTATTTTTACAACGTACAAATTTATTTTGTCGATTTGAATAAATTTATTCATTATCTATCTATGAATGAGGAATTCTTGTTCGCTCCCATTCATTTGTATAATTTTTCGAAAATTGTTGCTATTTTGGATCAGAAACTATAATAAAACAAGAATGTAGTTTTCCCTAAACGTTTCAAGAATGGTTCCCATCTTCACAATTTTAAAAAATATCTAAAGAAAAAACTAAAAAGATGTCCTTACTTTCAGTTAAGTGTGGAATTTTTACAACTAAATTAATTTATAAATATACGTAATTGGATTATTTTGAAAAATACTTTGTTTTGATTATTGTGTTTATATGTCGAGTTAAGATTGAGTTTTCAGTTGCATTTATGTGCCATTCTTTTGTCAATCTCCTAGTATGTCATCACAATGCTGAAAAACAAAAATATTGGATTATCCACGCATATGACCACTCTTGATCACAAACCAGAGTTTGATAATATAAAAATATTAGGAAAAGAGAATAATTCTCTTTCCTCAACCTGAATTTCATAGCAGTTTGATAAGAGTTAAAATACACATAAATGCTATTAAAAACTCAATCAATTTTAGGATCATGCGTGCCAATTCATTTACCTCGATACATAATTATATCCTCGCATTATGTGCTGGACATCCATCTTGTGCCAAAAGTGCATCATTTGCCAGCATACAAGAGAGACATTTTCAAGCAGATCTCGGCGAGCTTCACTGAAGAAATACGTATCTGCGTTCAATGTTTTTGTTGTAAAAATACGGACCTAAAAAGTTGGATTCCCTGTTAGAACGCGCCAGGCATTTATCGAAATTATAGTCTGACTCCGTACCCAATATATAATATCTGGATTTTCATCTCCCCATATTCAGGGAAGGGATTAAAGCTCAGTGGTAGCTCAGTGGTGGGAGAGTTTTAACTTACTAGGAGCCTCTACAGCTCGTTTGTTCGGTTATGGACAGTGTTGTCCGTAACGGCAGTGCAGTGAGAAGGCTCTGGGTGCCGATGACCATAGACGTTGATGCGCCTTAGATGAAAAAAAAAATAGTTCCCCCATATTCGTAAATTCCACCTATTCAATAATCCTTATTCGTAAATTTACATTCCTCTTTCCATTTTCCATAAAATTCTTTCAAAACCGAAATGGAGAAAACAAAGAATTAATTATTGTATGTGGAGAGGGACCACACCCTATTCTATCCAAAACCTCACTGGGCCCATATAGCTAAGAATTAATTAAGTAAAGCAAAAAAAAAAATTCTAATTTCAAAATTGAAAACCAATTCATTAACCATTTTTTATTTAAAAAAAAAAAACTATGCAGTCCAATTTGAAATAAGAAAGTTGGTTTCGAAACCTCGTATTTCTGTAACAGGAAAAAAAAAAAAAATTGATCATATATTTGGAGTCCTTGAAAAAATTAAGTAGTAGGGTGTCATTTGGATTTTATTTCCTATCTGACTTTACTTTCAAGTAGGTGGTGCATGTTAAAATTGTCACCTTATATATGTTATATTATTCAAACCCATGATATTTGACAAATTCATTTTTCATGACCTATGTAGTGGAATCGTTTATTGTGATTCCTATGGTATGTAGTAGATGTCTTGAAGAGGGCGGAAGTTAGTTTAGAGATTTTTGGAAGTTAGAGCTCGAATTACTAAACCTATATTTTTACAGTAATTTAAATGTGAGAAATGGTAACTATTAACATGAAATACTAGATAATTTAAAGTTAAAATAACAAATAATTTAAGATGATTAAAATAAATAAACTAAGATGCACATAAGTAAAACCTGTATAGGGACGCGGAACTGCTGCTCGTATAACGATGTACTCGGAATACGATCTACTGACGTTGTATAATGATTCCCTATGTTAGTATGTAGTAGAGTTGTCTTGAAGAGGGCGAAAGTTAGTTTAGAGATTTTTGGAAGTTAGTGCTCGATTTACTAATACTGAATTTATAAAAATAGACTATATTTTTACAGTAATTTAAATGTGAGAAATGGTAACTATTAACATGAAATACTAGATAATTTAAAGTTAAAATAACAAATAATTTAAGATGATTAAAATAAATAAACTAAGATGCACAATTATGAAAATAAGTATAAGTAAAACCTGTATAGGGACGCGGAACTGCTGCTCGTATAACGATGTACTCGTATATAATGATCTAATTATGTACTGGTATATAATGATCTACTGACGTACTGGTATATAATGATCCCCTCTTCCAATGTGGCGAAGTTTATATTAGTGTTAGCAACACTCACACCAAGACATCTGTCCTAGTCTACGACCTTGGTTAGTTCGGTGACCAGTGATTTAGGTCAGTGGCCAGCTTTATCGGTGCTTGCTTTGATGTAAAGTATTGACCCTTGGTTTTGTTTGTTTGGCCGCGGCCTTGTCTTGAAGACAGCGGCCGGCTAGGCTACTAGTTATAAATTATTTTTTATTCCTGCCATCCTTTGTGAAGATAGAAAATGAGTATTGCGAAATGGAAAATTGTTCGAAATTGAGCTTTCACCACATATATCTTTTGAAAAAATGTTTTGACAATGAGGAAGTATGAACAAAAAAAAATTCAAAAAAATAAATGAAGGAAACTTGATTATTCCGTTTAAATACAACCTAGGATATAACACAAACTTTTAATGGACAAAATCCATCAACTAGAAGCAAGTTTCTAAACGATTGTGTGCGATTTTCTAGAAAACGGGACCAACTATTTTTTTTTTTTCAAACTCCGCACCTACATAATATAATCTACAGTCATTTATAGTCTCACATATATAGTCAATCAGTTTTATTTAGAACCGCTTTCCTGACAAAAAAAGATTTTTTAAAGAGAATTTATGGGTTTAAGAGACAAATGCTCCCGTAAGATCTTTCTCTTCCTACAGCTCACTGCCGGTGGTAGCAGTTCACTGAGAAGGCAGGCACTCTGTGGAGGGGGGCCTTTACAAAACCGCTCACGTCACAAGCTACCACTACACAACACATCACACCAATATTAGAAGTTTTCGAAGTGACAGCGAAAACTGTACGGTTCGTTTCAGAAGCCTGTACTTCTTTTAGGGCATTGGCATAAGAAAGTGCTTCGTCTAATTTTTGAGGTCTCTGTTCATACCTCATTACGAAGCGGTTGAGGAAGTGACTTTAGGAATGCATCAGTGGCCAGTTTATCTAAAATAGAATGTAAGGCCTCGAGTGGATTAGCTTGAGCTTTTAAACTAATGGCGGACTTGATGTGTCTAATTCTATCCGCGAAGGTTTCAGGAGACTCTGTGGGTAGAGACTCAATATTAGTCATCTGTTGTAAGAAGACTAGAGGTGTTTTTTCTTTTCTAAATCTAGTTAGAAGACGTTCTGAGATTAGAGGATACGTTATAATTGTACCCTGGTAATTCTGCTTTATGGGTGTCATAAAATATTTTTGCAGATCCTGAGATCCTAAGTGCTAGTATTTCTAATTTCGCAGAGTCGTCCCAGCCAGAAAGGCAAGCGCAATGGCTAATTTGGTCTAGGAAATCGGACACACTGGCTGAATTTTCGCCATCGAAGGTGGGTAAACTATTGATTAATTGTAAATTTCTTAAGGGACTAGCAGGATGAAACAGTGGTGCTCTCTTGATTATTACTAATACTTCTCTCTTAAACATATGTACTTAACATATGTAACAAGCCCTTTTACTAAACCGCTCGTGCTACCCAAGCTACTACAACACAACTTCATCAAATAAATCACATAAATCTGTTTCCCAAACATTAAATGTCAATAAAACTTCCTGAAAAATTAATGACGATATGTCAGGAGAATAAAGGCAGACCATTATAAATTTTTCCAAAAAGTTTTTTTCAATTTTAGTGCCTGAGAAATCATTTTTTTTTTTGCGTTTTTGTAAAATATCCTTTTTTTTTGGCAATTGCCAAAAATATTTGGCGTTTTATCAGTAAATCGTCATTTACTGATATTTCCAACTTTGCAATGTTACTGGTTTAACTTACCGAAAGACCATCTCTAGTTTACCAACATCGAGTATATATATTCAGTTTCAGCTGAGTATTGCAACAGTTTTCCGACGATTACATAATAAAACAACCTCTGATACACAAATCATATTGAATTTTCCTTTACAATTTTCTTATCTTCTCTAAACAGCATGATTGTGACTATGATTAGAGCCTAAACTCAGATTCTTTTCAGGCGACGTAATTAGAGGCCATGCTGCTTAATAAATTTGCCAAAATTGAATTTTTTTAAAGAATTTTGTAAGTGTGAATGTAAATAGATGTGGATTATATGGTTGAATTTTTAAATGTAATAATTCAGGAACAAACCGAGTTGTTGTTCCAAACATTAATTATGTGGAATGTGTGTTATTTAAGTTTTTATAATTGGAAAATAATGAAGGTTTATACTGAATTATTTATAAGGAGTGGTGGGGATTCCAAGTGATGATGAATGTTGTATAGAGTTTGAATCTTATTGTGAAGATTTAAAGCGAAACTGGAGTGTTAGCATGTTGTAAGAAGGCGAAATGGTGCTAGTACGACTAAGAAGATAGAATGAGTGGTTGGTGGAGAGAGGGGAAAGAGAGCACAGCAGCTTTGTAATTAGAGCAAGGCAAGGAAAGCAGCTTTGTCTCATCCTTAGGGAGACAAACTGATGGAGGATGAAGGAGAGAGGGCAAAAGACGCTGCTTAATAAGGTTCTTCGTTCTCCCTCTTTGCCGAGCAAGCGCTAAAAGCTCCTATTTCAAGTTACATCAGCCCAACTCCTTTCCTTAACTCTCATTTCCTTAGCTCTAGTTAGAGGAGTATGTAAAGAGAAAGAGAGAATATATATATATATATATATATAACTAACGTATATAGCAGAGAAAGTAGCGCCAGCCAATAAGAAGCAGATCTTCTCTTAAAGGGGCGCGTACGCAGGACTGGTAAAGCTTGTAAGACCCACCTCCTTTAGTTTCAACTTCCATCTTGTTTCTATCCTTGTTCTTTACTACTCTTCGTCTTTCCTAGAAGAGTTATACTCCTCCTTCTTTCAGACCACCCACTACATACCTATACTCATTACTCTTTGCTCAAGGAGTATCCAGGCAACCTAGCATCTTTCTCTTCTTGTCTTTCATTCTGGCTTTCTCTCTCTCCCGCCGCTCACATCTCTCTCTTTAGTGTTGAGAAAGAGGGCAAAACATAGTGGAGTAGAAAGAGAGGAGGCAGGCCTAAGGGTTGAATTTAATTTAAAGTCTGCTATAGTCACCTAACGAGGGTTATGCGAGTGCTGTTACTGGCTGGGAGATATATATATATATATGTATATAGTAAAACCCAGCCCTTGCAAGACTTTCATGTCTAGACGCAAATAATTGCAAAGCCTAAGAAGATCTTAGGGGGCGGGGAGGGCCAGGGTCCCAAGCCCTTTGGCTAATCAACTCTACTCAATGCACACACAACTTTAAACTCCTTTGTATAGTGATGGTAGGAGGACAAGGTACCAACCCAGTGGATAGTGATACCAAACCTTACCTTTATATACTAAAGTTACAATTTTAATTAAATAACCTTCCGCCGCTAACAACATTCTCAACAATAGTCGAGACCACTTTTTATATAGAATTGTTGTTATATATATATCTATGGGTCTATCTCTCCTAAGTTTTAGTTTCATAGTTTTACTTGTAACACTACTAACTAAATAAAGAAATCGTTTCACTACCTTATTTATAATAATACAATAAGAAATATTTGGCACAAATATGTATATATATATCATTTTTTCTTTCACTTATTCGTAATAAGTATGTCAAATTTTTTACGAAATTGAGATTTTTCCCTGGTAAATATATATTTTGAGTTCCCCTGAGGAAGCAGAAAATGTTTCTAACGAATGGTCTCTATATGTGAACAAAATATCTAAAAAAAAAAAAAGAAAAGTCAGAGTAAGTTCAAAGTTGGTATTCCGTTTCAATAATACCACATCTGGCACGAAAGTTACAGGCAAAATCCATGACTTGGAAGTACGATTATATTGAATGTTTTTTTTTTCACTTTTTCGTGATTTTTTTTCAAAAAAGGCAACAACGATTTTCATTAAACATTCTATATCATCAACACACATAAATACATTATAACTTTTATTTGAAAAATTCTTCCCGGAAGGATTGATCTCGCTGATTGTTCAGGGGAAACAATAGCGTTAATTTTTCCTCTACAGTAATACTTCAGTTCAACATATACATATATAAGATCTATGTAATGTCAATATACATTAGAAGTATGGATAGAATTTCAAATTTGAAGATTATCAGTTAAACGAAAATGCGACTTTACAGAATAGGTTTTGGAGTTTTTTTGGGGGAGGAGGGGGGAATTTGCTCTGTGCAAGTCTGTGTTGTCACACTGTCTGAAAAAAGCATCCTGAAGATGGGGAACGCCCGAAACCGGTCGATGACCACACACTGAAGCAGGCTACCACGGAAAATATCTCAGATGCTTTCTAGCTCTGCGGAACCAACCACAACAACAAATGACAATCTGTTTGGGTATCACTATTGAATCCGACAGGAAGTTATCTGTCAAAATTACTCAAACAGAAGTACCAACTTTACTGAGTGGGTTTTTCAATTTTTATTGCGATTTTCTCAAATTCAGCTCCAACGATTTGTCTTTAAACTGTTATACCGATTACACATTTTAAAAGCTACTATAATGGGTATGAGAAGTAGTGAATTGGGTTTGCTAGATAAATAAACTGGAAATAATGTTGAACACTATATAATGAGAAAGTAACACAAACTGCCAGGACTTTACACGTAATAAATAAAATGGTAGTGAGAGATTTAGAGTGAGTAAAGAGAAGGGTAGTAGTTGGTTGCTGACGCGTTATAACTGCTGTATAAACTGTTCTAAAGGCTGTCCCTTGTAGTGCTAGCGCAGCTGTGTATATACAATGTCTCCCACTCTAGTCTGGCTCTATGTAGCAAGTGAGACTCTCAGTTTTGTGTATGTGTGTGTGTCTCTCTCTCTGCTTTAGATCCCTCTCTTCGGATCCTATTACACTACAAATTCTGCTTGAAACATTTCCCAGAAACAATTTATTTAATGGTGCTTTAGGGAGAGGGAGGGGTGGGGATATGTTTTTCTTTAAAGTGCTGTGTCAGTTGATAATACGACCTAATCGTCGGTTGAATCAGCTAATAATATTAATTCCGACTTTGAAAAAATCTGCTGATTGAAAGTGTGTTTTTATTGAACAAATTTTTAAGTTTTCCAAGATTATCTTAAACCGTCAGATTTCCTTAAATTTAGTATAATAACCTTTAGAGGTCTATCACTTTTGTTTTAAATTTGTTTCCGAGAAGTTCATATATGGAACTTTAGGGGCGGATTAAGTTTATGCTTTCCTAGAAGAAAAAAATGTTTTATTAAGTTTCTTCCTTCGTTAAGTTTAAAGAAAATTGGTCCTTTATAACTATGTAAGTTGAGAAGGTAAGACAAAGTGTATGTTTCACACCAGCAAAACCGCAAAACATGTATTTGAATGTTGAAAAACTCGATTTCAAAAATTTGACACGATCACAATCCTCCCCACTTATTAAGAAGTAAGAAAAAAAAAAATATCTGTTGTGAAACACTCAGACAACTTTCACTTAATCCAGTTTTCAAAATTGAAATTGACAAATTTTATAGTTAGTGTACCATATTTAATGAAATTCGTCCATGTTCGTCGAAAACTGAAAAAAAAACTGTTCAATAAAAGCGCACTTCCGGTTTAATAATTTCTTCTTGAAATTTGGAATTTTGGCCATATATTTATTTCTAATTAATTTTGTTTGGATGGTAGAATTGTATAATCAACTATAGCACTTTAGAGAAAAATACAACCCCACCCTTCCCCCAAAACTGCCCTTAAATGAATTTTCCCGGAGAAATGTTTCAGATAAAAGTTGCAGCTCTTTGTATATGTACTTGATATATCATGTTTCAACAAAATCGTCGGAGCCATTTTTGAGAAAATCGCTAAAATGTAAAGAAAAAAACTAGTAAAGTGGTACTTCCGGTTGAGGAATTTTGACAGATGACCCACTATCGGATCCCATGGTGATACCTAAGCGGAATATCAAGTTTCAACTTTCTACGATTTATCGTTTTTGAGCTAAGTGTTTACACACACACACACACACACACACACACAGACCATTTGCTAAAAACCACTTTTTTGAACTCAGGGGACCTCAAAACGGATATTTCCGGTGAAAGAAAACTCGATATCGAAAATTTGGTACGATTACAATACTTCCTCTCACTAAGAGTAAGAGAAAGTAAAAATTATGGAAGGAATTTAGTAAAAGAAGTGTATAACCCCACTTGATGGATATGGTAAACCAGATTAATGTTTTTACCACTTATGAGGAAAGGATTTCCGAAGAGTCGTGTTAATTTTTCTTTCAGACTGGTTCTTTTAAATTTAATTTTTTGATCCTGTTTCTCTCTACAGTACTATGCTTTTATAAAATTTAAATTTTATCCCTTTTATCCTTTCAAAAATAAGGTAAGTCTACACTGTGTCCTCCCCGCCCCAGATCACCACACCCCCACTCACTTTCATTGTAGAAAACTCCTTTTCAACATGCTTTTGGCTCTTGTTAGAAAAGTGGTTGGTTATATCCTGCTATTCCCCTACAACCTTGCACTGTCACCATTGGGAAATTAGATAATGTTTAATAGAATGTCCCAAGCATACCGGAACGGACCAACCATTTTTCTGATCCTGGTAGTATGTAGGAGAAGAGAGAGAAGCCAGCAAAGGAGAGATTAGATTACCTACACTGGGAGTATAGCGGCTGGTTGGTAAGTTTTGGCGCGGGATAAGGTGGTATGTGGACTGTGTTTGAAAGAGAAAGACTGTAGAAATGGGGAGAGTATGAGAAATTCTCTTCGGTTAGTGTGTATGTGTGTAGTGGGTGTGTATATGTGTGTATAAGTGTGTGTGAGAGTTGGAAGAGTGAGACAATATTTGATTAGGCCGTTTTATCACGGTCATGGCTGGGCAATTTCCTTAGTTCTAACATTTCCCACGAGAGAGAGAGAGAAAGTGAGAGAGAGTTGAAGAGAAAGAGATAAACGCGCGGCGAGGGAGGTACCACCGTATTAGGCTAATGGCCTGGCTAATTTAACCCTTTCGTTTTAACCCTTACACTACCTTCTTCCAAAGTGCACATCCTACGATAGAAAGGGGACAGATTAGAAAGGAAGTTTACTCAGAAAGAGATAATCTATGAAGTAAATCCCAAAAACGTATCCATATCGAATCCGTACTTAGAATCTACTAATCCCAAATGTACGCTTACATAGCGCCCATCTAACGGAACAGGTTTTTAGTTTTCCTTGATAAACTTAATCGGGGAAGAGTGTGAGTATACCACCTCTCTCTTACTCCATTGAGAGAGTTGAGAATATTTTTCGATTTAACTTTCCCTTCACGAGCTTTTGCTTCATTTAAATTATTCAAAACCGGTAATTCTCTTTCCAAGTTCTGTGGATGGATTTGAATAAGATACTTTTACCACAATGACGGCCCCAGACACAGACACGTACACATGCATCGCACTAAAACTTAAAATTTTAATTCCATACTCTATTCCCCAGCTCTTAGAAATAATTGCTCTTGATATCTACTTGATGTTACAACAGTGTTATATGCTTGTTACGTTAGATGTGGATTTACAATTCATGCATTATTTCAAACATTTATTAACCCTTGCCTGTCATTTTATCTTTTCTTGAAACCTATTTATACAGTTATATCTTTTGGAATTCAAAATCCATGTAATAATTGAATTGCTTATTATGTAATTAACATATCAATGTAAAATGAAAGAAACGAATTTTTCTAAAATGCTGCTGTCTTTAAAATTTACTATTCGATATTCAGTGCGAATTCTTGACAAAATAAAGGAAGCTCGAAATTGATATTCCATTTTAGGTTACTCCACCTGAGCCCGAAACGAAAGTTTCATTCGAAATTCAACAATTGCAATTACCGTTTTAATGAATTTTTATGTTCATTTCCTTTTTATTTTTATTTACATCCTTTGTTTTTCCTGAAGATTTACTTTGGTAGCAAAGAGTTTCTTTAAAATTAGCAAGCATATTATACACACGCAAAGGCGTAACACTTTTTATTGAAAATAATTTTATTTACTGAATAGCCTTTTAGTGTTTCGGAATATTTTCTTTGAACTGGCAGCAATGAATTTCATTAAACTTGGAATGCTATCTGCCCAGATATAATCGTATCTGTTTATTTCAAAGGAGTTTACGGAAAAATGGATATTTAGGGCTCTGAGGATTTTATGAACTTAAAATTTCAAATATTATGTGGTTTTATTCGAAGTTATTGACTCTCTTTTTTGGACTACAGGCAATCACTTTAACTAATATTTGTCTTGGATACATGTACCCTCACCATTTCTGCATTGGTGTTAAGATAAAGTGGAAATGTCAAAATTTAAAGAAAATCTGCCAAGTTTATAATTCCTTTAGGTTTCCACAGCCATTTTCATGAAAAACACTTGAGTTTCAGGGTTGAGACTTGGTCAGTGGTTTGCTAGAAACCGACGTTTTGCCCATATTGCAATGAGCCTCTTCAGGCCGTTACACCTTGAAAGCCAATAATGATGTCTTATTGGCTTTCATTCAAGATGTAACGACCCTGAAGAGGCTCAATGCAATATGGGTGAAACGTTAGTTTCTAGCATACCATTGACGCTGTCTCAACCCGGAAACTCAAATGTTTTTCAAGTTTAGATTGTTATAGGTGATTATTGCACTGCGACCTGAAAGATGGCCTCCAAACAGTGTTCTCTAGCTACACATAACATTGCCCATCACCGGACAATAACCTGTAGAGGCTTCTAGGAAGAGAAAATCTAAGGGCAGCATGCTGGATTGGAATCCGTGAGCTCCGCGTTGATAGTCCAGCGCGCTACCACTGAGCTAATCCTCTCCTTTTTGCTTGGCTTACGCCAATTAACTAGGGACGGAGACCCTAGTTTGTGTACTGTGTTTGTCCTTGTCTGTAAAATTGTAGAGTGTATGTAGTTTAATTGTATTGTGTTCTGTTCTGACAAGTGCATAGAGTACTGTGCTGTAGTAATCCGTCGGATCGCTACTCCCCAACTAAATGCATGCAACAGATATCCTCGTTGCTGGAAAATTTTTCAAGTATATAATTCTGTTAACTGCAATAAGCGAAAATCGTATGGGATTTCACACTAGACATTTTTACCTACTTCCTCTTACTCCAGTTCTCAAAATTATAATTGACAAATTTTATAGTTTGTGTACCAAATTTAACGAAATTCGTCGAAAACTGAAAAAACTGTTCATTAAAAGCGCACGTCCGGTTAACTAAATTTCTTAAGATTAATTTTGGCCATCTATTTATTTCCAATTAATTTTGTATGGATGATAGAACTGTATAATCAACTGTAGAGAAAAACATAACCCCCACCCCTCCCTTAAAAGTGCCCTTAAATGAATTTTCCCAGAGAAATGTTTCAAATAAAAGTAGTAGATCTTTGCATGCTTAGTTTATATACGAAGTTTCAAGAAAATCGTCCAAGCCATTTTTGAGAAAATTGCGAACAAGAGAATAAATCATTGGTAAAGTGGTAAAGTAAACGCACTTCCGATTATCCGATTTTTTTCAAACTCAGAATTTCAACAACATATTGAATTCTAATTAACATTATTTAGATAATAGAATTGTTTAATAAACTGAAATAGCACTTTAGATGAAATCTAACCCCACCCCTCCCCCATTACTGCCCTTAAATGAATATTCCCAGAGAAATGTTTCAAATAAAAGTTGTAGCTATTTGTATGTGTTGTTGATATACTAAGTTTAAAGAAAATCGTTGGAGCCATTTTTGAGAAAATCGCAAAAAAGTAAAAAAACCAACAAGTAAAGTGGTACTTCCGGTTGAGGAATTTTGACAGATAACCCACTGTCAGATCCCGTGGTGATACCTAAACGGAATATCAAGTTTCAACTTTCTACGGTTTTTCGTTTTTTGAGCTATGCTGTTCACATAGGCACACACACGGACACACACACACAGACCATTTGCTATAAACCACTTTTTTGGACTCAGGGGACCTCAAAACGGATATTTGCGGTGAAAACTCGATATCGAAAATTTGACACGATTACAATACTTCCTCTTACTAGGAGTAAGAGAAAGTAAAAAAATATTTTTAGCAAATAGTCTGTGGATGTTTGAAAAAAATAAAAATTCTCAAAAATGAAACATCGCAGGAAGCTGTAAAACTTGGTACTCGGTTTTTGGTACTACTACCGCATCTGACACGAATTTTTCTGGCAAAATCCAACCAACCGGAAATGCAACTTACTGAGTGATTTTTTGTTCTTCATTTTTTCCGTTATTTTCTCGAAAATGGTTCCAACAATTTTCTAAACTTCGTATATAATTTACAAAGAAAGAATGCGTATTTCTTTTATTTGGAACATTTTACCGGGAAGATTGATTTTCCGAGGGGGGGAGGAATTCTTGGAGAATAGTAACGCCCAACTTTTCTCTTAAGTATCGCTTCAGTACAATGTATTGTTCTGAAACCTTTATAATATTAATATACATTAGAAGCCTTGGTAGAATTTGAATCTTGAAGAAATCGGTTAACCAGAATTGCGACATTTACAAAATAAGTTTTTTTTTTTTTTTTTTTTTTTGTAATTTTCTCGAAAGCTACTGTAACGTTTCACTTGGAATACTCGGAATGCTAACTATTCAGATAGAAACTATCACTTTTATTGGAAATTGTTTTCCGAAATATTATTTTAGGTGATTCTGTCGGATTTGTGGCATTAAATTTCAAATTTTATTTGAATTTCCTTGCGTATTAAAGATCGATCACTAAAGCATTTTTTCCATACTCGGGGGGGGGGGCACGAAACATATATAATCGGTGAAAACTGTATTATGAAAATTTGATACAATTGCAGTATACTCTATTTTGAATGGGTGATTGTAAAAAGGGACCTGAGTTATTTTTTTACTTTCTCTTATTTTTGAGATTTTGATTTAAGTACAGGTTGTTTTCTCTAAGGGTAGACGCACATTTTGGTGTAAAAAGGGACCTCAGTTCCTTACTATAAGTGTGTGCTTTCATCTATGATATTTTTAAATGAGTGGAAAATGGGACCTGAGTCAATGACTGAAGTACCTTTTAACTCTCACTGGTTGGTAGCCCTGGTGACAAACATGTGATTTTTACTTTCTCTTACTCCTAGTAAGAGGAAGTATTGTAATCGTGTCAAATTTTCGATATCGAGTTTTCACCGGAAATATCCGTTTTGAGGTCCCCTGAATCCAAAAAAGTGGTTTTTAGCAAATGGTCTGTGTGTGTGTGTGTGTGTGTGTGTGTGTATGTGAACAGCATAGCTCAAAAACGAAAAACCGTAGAAAACTGAAACTTAATATTCCGTTTAGGTATCACCATGCGATCTGACTGTGCGTTATCTGTCAAAATTCCTCAACCGGAAGTACCACTTTACTAGTTGATTTTTTACTTTTTTGCGTTTTTCTCAAAAATGGCTCCAAGGATTTTCTTTAAACTTGATACATCAACTACATATACAAGGAGCTACAACTTTTATTTGAAACATTTCTCTGGGAAAATTGATTTAAGGGCCCTTCTGGGGGAGGGGTGGGGTTTGGTTACCCTCTAAAGTGCTATTTCAGGTTATTACACAATTCGGTCATTTAAATAATGTTAATTAGAATTAAATATGTTGTTGAAATTCCGAGTTTGAGAAAAATCGGAAAACCGGAAGTGCTTTTGTTTTAACACTTTACTAAATATGATTTTTTCACTTTTTCGCGATTTTCTCAAAAATGGCCCCGACGATTTTCTTGAAACTATACATATAAACTAAACATTCAAAGATCTACAACTTTTATATAAAACATTTCTCTGGGAAAATTCATTTAAGGGCACTTTTAGGAGAGGGGTAGGGTTGCAGCTTCCTCTAAAGTGGTATCATACTTGATTATACAACTCTATCATCCAAATGAAATTAATTAGAAATAAATAGTTGGCCAAAATTCCGGGTGTGAAGAAAATCAGTAAACCGGAAGTGCGCTTTTACTGAATAGTTTTTTCAGTTTTCGACAAATTTCATTAAATTTGGTACACAAACTATAAAATTTGTCAATTATAATTTTGAGAACTGGAGTAAGAGAAAGTTGTGTGAGTGTTTCACACCAGATTTTTTTTGTTTTGTTTATTTATTTGAAATTTACAACTGCATATTCAAATACAATAAGTAAATGTGCTATACAAAGAAAATATGGCTTGATGGTCTTGAATGGTATCATCCAGTGATGAATACCATTAAGTAATTATGAGGTCGCGGGGCCATCGACGCTTCAAGCGTCGTTGTGTGTTTCCTGGGAGGGTTTGAGATGAGAGTGCCTTGGCTAGAGGGTTAGAGTGAGATTGAATTCTTGAATGAAATCTGTTGTAGATAGATGAGGCAAGGGTGGAGACGAAGGGAATGTTGAGGTCAGTGTGTAAGGTGAGATTGGATACGTAATAAGGACAACCTGTGATATGTCGGAGGATGTTTGATTGAAGGGTTTGGATTCGGTTCAGGTTGGAACGCTTTGCCGTCCCGTACAGTTCTAGTCCATATGTCCATAGAGGTCTTAGTAAGGATGTGTATAATAGTCTTTTATTCGAAAGAGATAATTTAGATCGATTACCGAGAAGTCTATGGAAGAGCCGAAAACGATTTTTGAGGTCGCAGCGTTTGAGTCGTGTGTGAGGATTCCATGTAAGTCTCTTGTCTAGGTACAGTCCAAGATAACGCACATGGTCAGCAGGTGGGATGGGTGTTCCATTTAGATAGATAGGAGGGAGAGTTTTATGATTTAAGGTGAAAGTTATGTACTCGTACTTGCATTTATATATATTTACTTTGATTTTCCATTTTCTAAGCCAGGTTTCAAGTAGTGTAAGATGAGATTGCAGCGAACGGATAGCAATAACAGGATCGGAGTTAGGGGACGAAATTGCCGTATCATCAGCGAAAGTGAATACTGAAGTATTTGGGTGAGTGGGAATTTCAGCTGTATATATTAAATAAAGGAGGGGTGCAAGGATGCTACCTTGGGGTACACCGGCGTGAATTGGATGGATGGAAGAGAATACTGTGCCTTCACAGACTTGGAAGAATCTGTCTGAGAGATAAGGCTTTAGGATTAGGTAGTAGGTACTGGGAAGAATGTCCGTGAGCTTTAATAATAAACCGTCATGCCATACCCTGTCGAAAGCCTGTTCAGTGCCTAGGAAGACTCCTGGGCAATAATGTTTGAGTTCAAGGGAAGAGGCGATGGTGTCTACTACTCGATGTGTTTGTTGGATGGAGGAGTGAGAGGATCTAAAGCCAAATTGATGGTTAGGTAAAATTTTGAGGGTTTCTATGTTTGAATAGAGGCGTTTAATTAAAAGTTTTTCTAGGATTTTTCCGAGGATAGGAAGAAGGCTAATGGGACGATGGGACAACGGAAAGTGAGTGGGTTTTTTAGGTGTAGGAATCATTCGAATTGTAGAAAATTTCCACAGTATTGGGAAGTGAGTAGTTCTGAGGACTGCATTGAAGATGTATGTGAGAAATAGAAGGGCTTTTTTAGGAAGCTGAAAAAGAATTTGAAAAGTTATTAGGTCATATCCAGAACTTTTTTTTCAGGAAGTTTTCTAATTTCGTTTAGAATTTCAGATGGTGTGAATGGTTTAGGAGGCAGAGACAGAGGTAAGGTAACGGCAATGCTTGATATCACGTCTTCGTTGTTTTGTGCATCTTGTAGGTCTTGATATGGAGTAAATACTGAGGCGAGGTGTGTAGCAAAGAGATTGGCTTTTCTACGTCAGATTTGGCCCATACGCCGTTGTCATGTCGAAGAGGAGAGGATGTATGTTTGTATTTTAGTAAATGTTTTGTGGCAGTCCACAAAGAATTATCGTTATTTGTTAATGTTTCAGTGTATGTGGTGTAGTTAGTATTGTAATTTTCGTATATTTCCTTTTTCAGCTGTCGGGTTAGTTGGTTGAACAGTCTTTTGTCTAAAGGATATCTTGTTCGTTGCCATTTGGCTCGTGCTTGTCTTTTGCGTGTGATGAGCGTGCGTATGTGTATTGGAAGGTTATAGGCAATGGGTGTCTGATAGAATACATTCGTTTTTGTGTTGCTGTCCAAATGCTTTGTTGTATTGAGTTATTTAGGTCGTATACATTACGGTCTAGCTGTTAGGAAGTCTTTATAGGCACTTTTAACTCCAGTTTCTGTCCAAGTGTCATTCTGAATAGATCCCAATCGACAGGTCCGGTAATAAGGGTGGGTTTCAGAGGTTTTGGTATAGGAGAGAGATCTAACACAAGTAAGACAGGGCTGTGGTCAGAAGAAAGGTCATTTAAAGTAAATGTATTGGTGTGCAATGTAGAGATGTTGCAAATGAAGAAGTCGAGAAGGTCAGGGCATTTAGATAAGGAAGAAGGCCAGTATGTTGAATGTGAGGGAGAAAGAAAGGCGTAATTGTTTAAAGATAGGACATCGTGTAAGACACGTCCGCGGGGGTTGGAGACGCGACTACCCCAGCAGGGGTTTTTTGCGTTATAGTCGCCACCACAAATGAAGTTAGGACTGAGCGATTGGAAGAATGTAGTAAACTGGGTATAGCTGATGATGGTTTTATTGGGGGGATAATATACAGCTGCTAAGGTACAAGGAAAAGGATGGCAATGCAAGGAAACTGCAGTGGATTGGAGATAGTTGAGCGAATTAGAAAATGAGATAATGATTTAAGTATTAAGATAGCTGTGCCACCATGTGCATCGGTCATTAAGATAGCAGGTGCCATCCGCATGATCGGTCCTGTATGTCGTATAGTCAGGAATGTGAAAATAAGATCGGTTTGTGAATTAGTTTCAGAAATGAGCGCAATGTCTATTCGCCTGTCATGTAATAGCACGTCTAGTTCTTGTCTGTGATTGTTAAGTCCGTTAGCGTTCCATAAAAGGATTATTAGAGACTTCTGGGTTGCAGGCATTAAGGTTTGAGACGGGGGAGGAAGTTGTTTACAACAGATGTGAGGAGTGAGATAAGAGGTGTAATTAAAGATTTGAATTCATTGATAAAAGAGGTCGGTACGTTGGTAATGTCTGCTGAGGATTGAGAAGGTGGTTGAGGAATGTGTGAGAGTTGTGTGGATGGGCCCGCGACCACTTGCGCAAATGACGTTGGGCCTGTCCTCCTCTTGGATATATATTGATGAAGTGGAGGGAAGTCTGCCTTCTGAGTTGATATTGGTCTTGATCTGACTTTGCAGGAGCTGAAGGGTGCTCGTAGACTGGACGTGTTCTTCTTGTCTTTACTAATTCTTTGTATACTAGGCATCCTTTGTAATTTGCAGGATGCTCTCCATTACAAAGTACACAGGTTGGCGGGATGTCTCGCAGTTTGCCACAAAGAGTCGTAATATGGTTTCCTGCACATTTGACGCATTTGGGAGTATGCTGGCAGTAGCTTTTAGTATTCCTGGCACCTTTTACCCTGTATGATGTTTCTCTGCTTGTGCGGGTCTTCCACTTTTATTTTTGTGTAAAACAGTGACTGAAGGTTGAAAATGTCTTGATTGTTGGCCTGCGGTTCTAAGTCAACGAAGAACATAGGAAGTGTCTGTTTTGTGACTGGGTGAATTACAAGAGAGACTCTTCTGATTCTATGACCGAGTTCCGTCAGCTCCTTTTGGATCATATCCAAAGGTGTGCTTTGGTGAAGATATCTTATTACAATGCGGTAGGACCTTTCTTCATTTATCTGATAGGTATGATATTCAGCTTTCTTGTCTTTTAAGTATTTTATTATTTTTCTATAGTCGTCTGGTGTTTTTGAATTGATGATGATATCAGTAACCCTTGATTTACAAAGATAATTGTCTCTTCCTACCAGTTGGACAAATGCGTTACAAAGGTCTGCATAATTAAGTACATTTTTAACGTAAATTGGTGGAGGTCTTTTTGTCTTTGGAGTAGCTGTACGATTGGTTTCCATTGAGTCCAAAACCGAAAGTATTGCAAATGGGTTTTTGGAAAGAATGCCAGCTGGAGCTATAACGTTTAGTGAATCTGTGGCCGTAGTTGTGGAAGTTGATGGCGCATTTTCTATATTTTGTTCACTGAATACATCTAGAATTATTTTCTGAGTTCGCCTTTTGAACTTCTTTGTTTGTGAGGGAGAATTAACTGCATAATTAGGTCTCTTCAAATCTTTTTTTGAAGTTGATGATTCATCCCAGGATAAATCTTCTATTTCGCCCATTTTTTAATAGTCAATTGTAAAATAATTAAGAGAAAACAAAATAATAATGGAGACAAATTAATGACAGCTATATAAATAAATTTTTTTTTAAAGTTTATAAGTTAAAATAATTGAAAAAAAAGACAAAAAAACAACAACAATAGCCGTTATTATAAAAATTAAAGAAAATAACAAAAACCTACCGCAATAAAATTTTTAGTTTTTTTGTCTGATATGATGAGTGGCCAAGGGTACTGCCCCTCCCACCGCTACTAACAACACACTATCACCACTACTATATGTTCTGATTACATTAAACAAGTTCTAACCTTTACGAATTATTATTATTTTTTTAAATAATAAACAATGTTAAACGTCACTAATTAATAAGAAAATATTCCACAGAAAAGTACTGTTCACTGTTGGAAAGAAAATAACTTTAGTACATGCACACAACCAAGAAAATTGTGACTATAAATGGGAAAGTTGTTGACCTCACGAAGGCCAATCGAGAACTCAACATGTTATTTAGCTGGCTTTTTTGTTGTTCGCAAAACGAATCAGTTTATTTTATAAAATCATTGATTGTTGTGTTTGTAACTGAGTTTTAAGTTAGTGCATATTAAACTAAATAACATGAGTGAAAGTGTTGTAAATAGTGACATTAATGATAGTCCTGTGAAATCAAGAAAGAGGAAAAAAAGCATCCTGAAAATTATAAGAGAAATGAGATCAAAAAGTTAAGGCTGGAAGGAAAAGGGTACATTGGACATGGTGGAAAGCCTCAAAAAGCCATATCAACTCAATCACCTTGCAGGTAACTTAGGCCTAATTTTTTATTAACGAAATTTTAGTTACTTGTTATAATTAATTAAATGGAAACAATGAATTTAGATCTATTACTTGATGCACCCAATAGCCACATGTAAGTTTGAAATATTAGGCCTACCAAAATATTTCTTCAAGTATGAAATGTTTTTTTTTTAATGAAGTACTAATGCAAAGTATTTTTGCTCGTAGATGGCAAAAAAAAAATGTTTTGGAAAATTTGACGAAGTCGAGAAAGCAATTATCCTCGATTCACTGTATAACAGCTTTAACTTCAAACATGAACAAGACCTTCACCTACAGAGAATGATTGAAGTTACAGATGTGAAATGTCATAGGCCTAGGAAAACTGATGGTACAGCACATTTAAAAGAAAAATCTTTCAAATATTATGTCCTTCTCAAGGACGCTAAGATACAAGTTTGTCGCGAGGCTTTCTTCATGCCGTATGATGTTACTGACAAACGAGTAAAACGCATACGTAAACTTCTTTTGGAAGGGAAGTCACCTCATGATATGCGAGGAAAGCACCCTTGTGCTAACAAAGTAAGTGCTGATAAAATGATTAAAATACACGAGCATATAAGTTTCATTTCTCACCAAAAAAACGCATTATGGGTCCCATGGGATGACTTCATCAGACTTATCTGTAAGTAAGATGTACGAGCACTTCAAATTAAAATTTCCAGAGACAAGAACAAAATATGAGTTTTACTTGAAATATTTCAATGAAAACTTCAACCTCAAGTTTGGTAAACCTCAAATTGATAGTTGTTGTTACTATGAGGAAAAAAAAGTGAGGATTCATAATCCTCATATTTAATGACGCCGCTAAACGAGTTGCCACTGCTGAGCTTATGGTGCACATCAGATGAGCTAAGAGGTTCACTTCATCTCTTCAAGATAGTACAAAGCAATCAAAAGATAAGGAAAGCGTCTTAGGACTTATTTTCGATTACATGCAAAATGTTAGCCTACCCAAAATCCCCGTTCAGGAAATGTTTTACCTACGACAACTCACGGTAAATGTTTTTCTGGGTATTTAACACCAGGACAGACTCAGCCCACTATTATGTATATCATGAAGGCCAAGCTCATAAAGGCCCTGATGATGTAGCATCTTTTTTGATGCATTACATCGACAACTTTGTTCCACAATCCGTAAAAGAACACCATTTATTTTCAGATAATTGTCCAGGACAAAATAAACACCACACGTTGTCGAGAATGTGTCTTGGGTTAACGGACACCGGTAGATTTCAAACTGTGAAACAGTTTTTTTCACTAAGGGGCCATTCTTATAGCCCTTGCGATAGAAAATTCAGTGTTATCAAGCGGCCTTTAAGGAAATGTGACCGGATCTACACACCTCGGGAAGTTGTCGAACTGATTGCGAATGCCGAAAAGAAACACCCAGGAACTGTTACTCCTGTGGAGACAGACAAGATTCTTAGCTATTCTTCTTGGTGGCCAAAGTTTTATAAGAAGACCACTGAGTCCTTAGAAAATAAACATCTGCAAAAAGACCAAAAGGTCAAGTTTAGTATTTCAAAATACCACTATTTTGAATACTCGGTTTTAAATAAAGGAACAATAAAGTGTAGTGAATACATAAGAACAGGAGAACTATTGACCCTAGATACATTTTTAGTTAAAAAAGTCGATGAAGTAACCATGCCAGAAGAGGAGGCCTACCCGTTAGAAAAAATTCCTATCAAGAAAAATAAAATTGATGACATTGTTAAGACTGTGCCGTACATTCTTGAAGAACACAAGGAGTTCTACAACGACATTATCCATTGGCCCACGACAAATGAAACTTCAGCTGAAGAGGACGAGTAAAATGAATAAATAATGTTTTTTGAGGAACAGAAGCAAGTCGTCTTTTAATGTTAGTTTCAAAGTTTACTAGGTTTATACTGGTTTACATTAGGTTTAAAGGTTGTTTATGTCTTTCTTGATAATTGTCCAAATAAATCTGTTTTAACCTATGTAGTTCATTGTTTTCATTACCCAAATGAGGCAGTTGTTGATGACCGGAACTGTTTAGTGTTAAAAAGTACCTGAGTCATTAAACTTTTTAATTTTTTTTTAGAAAATGTAAATGATAAAATGCTGTAAAAATCACATGATTTTACTTAGATACGTATGTAAAATATAACATAATTTTTTTTACTTTCCATAAAACATAATTTTTTAATTACAAAAACTATTTGGCTCCGAAAGTTTTTTGTGTTTTTCTCAAAACAACAAAAAAGTGACCGAGGTACCTTTTAACAATCACCCGTTCATTTTACTTTTAACTTTCTCTAACTGCTGTTAGAAGGAAATAGACGTTTTGAAGTGCTTTGAGTCCGAAAATCAGTCAACCGGAATTACTTTACCGAACGGATTTTTTTTCGCGATTTTATCGAAAACAGTTTCATTGATTTTCTTTAAACTTGTAATAACAATTACACATACAATCTGCTACAACTTTTATTTGAAATATTTCGCCGATAAAAATTCATTTAAGGGCACTTTTAGGTGGCGGGATGGAGGGGGTTATGTGTTCCTAAAAAAAAAAGTCATTTTATTAAGTGTCAATAACACTTTGTTAACTTTGCAGTAAGAGAGAGTTGTGTGAGTGTTTCAAAAACCAGATTTTTATATAAATAAAAAGTGTTCATTCATTGAATCTAGGACATTGTCTAGAATTTTTATACAATAACATAAGGAAATCTTCTACGCTGAAGATGATGGAAAAAACACTAGGCCGGCTGTTCGAGTGACATTTTAATTGGTTTTAGAAGGAGAGAAATTAGTGAGAAAAGGTTTATGAGAACTAAGCTAGAATGAATGCTGAACACTGTATAATAAAATAGAGACACAAAACTGACAGGACTTTAACACGTAAATTGAAATTAGGGTAGCGAGAGATTTAGACTCAGTAAAGAGAAGGATAATAGTTAGTGGCTGACGCGTTCTAACTGCTGTATAAACTGTTCAAAAAATTGTTGTAAGACTGTCCCTTGTAGAGCTAGCGCAGCTGTGTATATACAAAGTCTCCCACTCTAGTCTGATCTAAGTAGCGAGTGAGATTCTCAATTTTATGTTGTCTTTCTCTCTGCTTTGGATTCCTCTCTTCGGATCCCATTACAGCATTGTAACGTCAGGCTTAACTCTAAACGACCGTTTCCATTTTTCTTACCCCAGCCTCCAATGTCTGCTCTAGCTCGCTATACAGTACCTAAAAATGTATGCAGAAGTACAGACAAGGTATCGAACAATTGTTCACGAGAGTAACTATCCAAAAATAATTTCCCTAATTTCTCTATACCATCCTAAATTTCTAATTACTTCTTCCTCCGGCGACCTTGTTTTAAATATTAAGGAAAGAAAGCTAGTTACTAAATAGCTTTTAATTTTTTATTTATCCTAGTTTAATTCCATTGTATTAGTATATTTGTTGTGGTGGTTGGTTCCGCAGGGCTGGAAAGCATCAGAGACATTTTCCGTGGAAGCCTGCTTCATTTTGTGGTCATCGACCGGTTTCGGGCGTTCGCCCATCTTCAGGATGCGCTTTTCAGACAGTGTGCCAACACAGACTCGTACAGAGACTTAGTTTCACACTAACTGAGGTGTATGATTAAAATACTAAACTCTTAAACTAGGTAAAGGGATGTGGCCAGATGGGTGGGAAAACACGTGTTTGGGTTGTTAAAGGGCAAATTCTTTTCTTACAGTGGACGCGGGGGTTACAGAGATACCATTATTCAGAACACTCTTCCCACAATAGCAACAGAAACACAATTACACACGCAACAAATAGTTCTTAAATAGATTTTAAGGTTAGGTTTAGTTTTAAATCTACTATGTACATATAACTTTACTAGTTTAGATATATATATATATATATTTTAAAAAAAAAAAAGTGCGTATTTGGATGATGTATGTGAGTGATGATGTGACATGGTTTGTGGGGTTTGTGGGATGCATAATAAAAAACTTAATTATATAAGAAAACATAATTAGGTATACATGCTTGCGAGCATGTGAGGGTTGCGTGAAAAAGAGAAAGAATGACTGGAATTTCTTAATTCTTTGGAACTGGAAAACTTAACTTAATTATATAAAAAATCGTTCAGTTTTAAACGAATGAATGAATTTAAAATGTTAGGTTAATCGTTGTTTAATTTTATTTAGATTTATTTTGTGTATCTTATTTTTTATTTTTTGTATATTCTTAATATTTTGGTTAGTTAATTGTAAAGTAAGTCTCCCTCCAACAACAGAGTTTAAACATTAGACCCCCGCGTCCACTGTAAGAAAAGAATTTGCCCTTTAACAACCCAAACACGTGTTTTCCCACCCATCTGGCCACATCCCTTTACCTAGTTTAAGAGTTTAGTATTTTAAACATACACCTCAGTTTGTGTGAAACTAAGTCTCTGTACGAGGCTGTGTTGGCACACTGTCTGAAAAGCGCATCCTGAAGATGGGCGAACGCCTGAAACCCGGTCGATGACCACAAAATGAAGCAGGCTTCCACGGAAAATGTCTCTGATATTAGTATATTTATTGATTTAAAACCAATGGAGCAATAGAATGTAATCTAGGGATTCTTGACCTACACCAGGATAGACAGCCAGTTCTGCCAACTAACTGGGACAAATTTCTGTTGCTGTTTAAACTCCAATATTTGTCCAGTATATTTATTAATCAAATTTGTAATTCTAATAAATTTAAATTATAGAATTTGAATTGTGAAGATTTGAAAAAAGCAAATGCAACTCAACTGAATAGTTTTTTCCGGTTTTTTGTGATTTTCTCAAAAACGGCTCCAACGATTTTCTTTTAACTTTGTTTATTATCTCCCACATAAGTACCTATCGCTTTTTTTTGAAACAGTTTCCTAGGAGAATTGATTTTGGAGGGGTTCTGTGGTAATAGTAGATTTGCCATTTCAATATAATATATATGGTTTTACCCCTTATATAATATTAATAGACATTAGAATTATTGATAGAATTCCAAATTTAAAGAAAATCGGTTAACCGGAATTGCAATTTTTGCAGAATAGGTTTTTGAGTTTCTTTGTGATTATCTCAAAAACGGTTAGAATGATTTTTTAAAAATTGGAATGTTTGCTGCATAGATAGAAACGTATAACTTTTTATTTGAAACATTTTCGTGACAAAATTGTTTTTGGAGGGGTATATTTTTAAATCTCAATTAGCACAAACATTCTTGGTATTTGATATAGAGCGCTCTACTACATAAGGCTGTTCAGGTATACAAGTGAAGACCCCACCACCATGTTTATGGCCAAACCAATTAAACGTTGTAACGTTGCATTTTTAAAGAAAATTTCAATGATTAAATTGTATTAATTAGTGTAAGAGAAATTAGTTTGAGTGATAGTTTTTTTACTTGAAAATTGCCGATTCTATTTGCATGTGACGTAATTAGAAACTATTAGGATTATTAAAAAATGTGGCATTAGGTGAATGAGTTTTTTTAATTAATAATTTATTAACACGAACATAATTGTTCAATGTATTCCATGTCTTTGACTAAATATGGTTAATTTTTATTTTATTGGTTTGAGGAGGTGACAATTTGTACGATACATGTCCGGCGTTTGCTACTAATTTTGCTAAGCAAGGGAATATTTTCTGTTGTGCACTTATAAAATAGATGTTTGCCCTACTATCAGATAACAACACCATCATCATCACCAGAAGAGAGCATAACTGGCAATCACACCCTTTTCCCCTTCCGAAATATTCTGCATTGTCCATAGTAGTATGTTCATCTAGGCTGGGCGGCTACTGGGTCGCTTGCACGTGTTTAATGTAACCATTTTGTTGTCACCGGACGGTGGCACTATGAGAAGTGTGCATAGCTCTCCATAATTCCTCCCCAGCACCTGGCTGGCTCCTTTCCCTTCTACCAGAATAGCCCATGTATCTCTCCAAGTTTCCCCCCGAACGATCCCTCGTTCCTCCCCACCTTGATAATGGTGACAAGTTTTCCACGGTTATTTCCCCCAAAATACATTCTACTCTGGTATATGTTTCACAATTTTCAGCTCTAAACTTCTCTCACTAGTGTTTTGTCCGGGGCGTGTATATATATATATACCTAGTTCCCTTCATACTTCTCCATTCTATAAAACCAGGTATTATCCTAGCCTTCCGCCCTTGTATAAGCGTGGGCATATATACATACAGTTTTCACTATGCAGCTAGCCTAACACTTTCCGCTTCTATTCTCTCTTCATACAGTTTAGTAATAACATGCTGCAATTAAAATTCCGTCGCATAGAAATAGCCAACACCTATTATTTACACTCATTGTATGGTATGCTAACGTTTTAACCGGACGGCTATGGAAATGGGGGTGGTTTGAAAGCTGGTGTATAAAGTTGAAGTATACTTTAATCAGTATATAGAAGCGGGGCGGGACGGGGAAATATTCTAGTTTATGTTTAAAACGTACATAGTAGGCAAGGTTTAGTGGATGATGGTGCTATCTATACGGCTGCGTAGAACTAAAGTATACTGTAAACATTCATAGAGTGCGACATGCTCTGTTGATGCATCCCAGTTGTTCACACCGTATTTTATTATGCTTTTAATAATAACCAAAATATTTTTACCTTTCTTAATGACCTATAGAAATGAATTAAAGTTATATCATTTTTACTTTCTCTTACTCTTAATAAGAGGAAGTATTGCGTTAGTTAAATAAGTTAAAAAAACATATTTTAACATCCCCTTTGTACGAAAAATGATATGTATGTGAGTGTGCAAATCTGTGTCTGCGTGTGTGTTTGAACAAAATATCTCAAAAGCGAAAAAAATCGGAGGAAGCTGAGAAACTTGGTATTATTCCCTTTAGGTACTAACACTGCATCTGACACCAAGGTTTCGAGCAAAATATATCAACCGGAAATCCGACTAAACTGAATGTTTTTGGAGGGGTATACCTTAGTAAGAGGAAGTATTGTAATCGTGTCAAATTTTCGATATCGAGTTTTCACCGGAAATATCCGTTTTGAGGTCCTCTGAGTCCAAAAAAGTGGTTTTTAGCAAATGTTCTGTATATATATGAACAGCATGGCTCAAAAACGAAAAATCGTAGAAAGTTGAAACTTGATATTCCGTTTAGGTATCACCATGGGATATGACAGTACGTTATCTATCAAAGTTCCTCAACCGGATGTACCACATTACAAGTTCCTTTTTTTTTTTTTTTTACTTTATTGCAATTTTCTCAAAAATAGCTCCGACTATTTTCTTCAAAATTGCTGTATCAACTACAAATACAATGAGCTACAACTTTTATTTGAAACATTTCTCTCCGGAAAAAATGAATTTAAGGGAGGGATTAGGTTTTTATCTAAAGCGTTATTTTAGTTTATTGAACAATTCTGTCATCTAAACAATTTTAATTAGAATTAAATATATTGTTAAAACTCTGAGTTTGAAAAGAAATTGCGTTTGACCATAAGTGCGTTTACATGACCAAAGTTTTTTTTTTTTCCATTTAGTATAAAATATAGAAAATAAAATTAGAGAGAATAATTTTAGAGAAATTATGGAGTGTTTGTATAATGAAAAGTGTTTCAAACTGCAACTTTTTACACAAATTAAAGTTAATACGAGAAAATAAAATTATGGATGAGTGAAAGGGCTTTAAGGTAAATTTAGGTTACTGACTGGCGTAAGATGTCGTAAATGTGATTTGTTGGGCTAATCGGTTTATATATATATATATAGGAATATATGATTTTCCAGGAAGCTGGGAGAGTTGGACGGGGGTTTGGAGAATCGCAAGCTTTGATTCTCTTGATTTTACCAGTTAAATGATGCAAGTTAGTTCAAAGTATTTGTTGCAAAACAGTGGGTCTCTGGTACATTTATACTGTTCTTTACCTTTTTCCCTAAAATATACTTAAGGATCTAAGCATTTCATTAAGAGACACATGAAGGTCTCAACTGTAACTATTTGATAATTAAAGGGGCAATCTGCCTTGGAATTTCTAACTTTGATTTAATATTTATTATTCCATTTTTATTACAATGCAATATATTAATATTATTAAACTAATTTTTTCAAAAGTTGAAGTTTTTCACGAAAATTAAAACTATGGAAATCAGCCGTAAGAATGGCGCACCACTGAGAATAAAGCTAGCTCAGGAGGGTATGGAGCAGGTCGCCAACTTTAAGTACCTGGGAGTGATCATTAATGAGGAAGGCCGAATAGATAAAGAAATTAATGATAGGATAGCATCGGCAGGAAGATTGTTCATGCTCTGAAGAAAGGTTTTATTAATAAAAAGGAAGTGAGCAAGGGTACAAAACTGGCAATATTCAAATCCACCTACATCCCGGTCTTAACATACGGCAGCGAGTCGTGGGCCATTACATCTAAGCACCACAGTATGCTCCAGGCATCAGAAATGAGGTTTTTACGAAGAATCGAGGGAAAAACAAGAAGGGATAGAGTACGAAATGTCAACATACGGAATAACCTCGGCGTTAAACCTGTGGAGAGCGTGCTTCGAGAGAACAGGCTCAGATGGTTTGGACATCTGATGAGGATGGAGAGCGGCCGCGTGGCAAGGACTTGCTACGAGACTAAGACGCAGGGTCAGCGAGGAAGGGGAAGGCCTCGAACTACATGGGAAGATGTCGTCAGGAATGACTTCACAAAAAAGAATTTAGATTGGAATAGACGTGGTACTTTGGTAAAGGATAGGGACCGCTGGAAGATTTTATATAAGGGATCCTCTACACCGAGAGGTAGAAGAGGAATGGACTAAGAAGAAGAAGAAATTATTTTTCTTTTTTATATACTATATTAATTGCAATTGAAATGGAAGATTTCCTGCTGTCGTTAAAGTTGGACTCGTAGACATAGTGTTTAACAAGTTTCATGTCGATCAGGCATGTTATCTTCACAGAGGAGAGGTCTACTACCAATGGTGCGTCATCTATCCTACCATAGTAGGAGAGACGGCCAAATTTTGGGTATTTGTATTTTGTTTCTGCAATAAATAAGAATGTCTTTATTTTGAAAAATAACATTTTTTTGCAGATAATAGTAGTTGACATATGTTTTAAAAGCATTACCTCTTTAATATATCACCTATATTTTGATACAGGGCATAACTTTGAAATGTGCGTGTTCTCTCCTAGCTTTACCCTATTATATATATAGAATCTCCCACCCTAGCCTGGCCTAGGTAGCGAGTAACTAAGTTGATCCTTCGTTCTTCGGATCCTATGAATCATTAGTGATTCGGATCCACTTACTAGTTTAAACGAAATATCAAGTTTGAATTTTTAGCGATTTTCCGTTTTTAAGTTATGTTCCTACTCTTTCTCTCTCTCTCTCTCTCTCCCACACACACACACACCATACTATATATGTATACGGCCACAAACACAAACCCACACACATACACAGACCAGATATAAGAATCACTTTTCGGATTAAAACGTGTATTTTCGGTGGAAACCCCGTTATCAAAAATTTGACAAGATCACAACATTTCCGCTTACCAGAAGTAAGAGAAAATAATTAAATATAATAAGGTAAGGGAATAGCTAAGTGGTTAGCGTACTGGACTCCCACGCGGAAGTCCCGGGTTCGAGTCCAGCTGTGCTACCCTTAGATTTTTTCTTCCTAGGAGCTTCTACCGCTCATTGTCCGGTGATAGACAGTGTTGTCTGTAATGAGAGAACACCGTCCGGAAGCCGGTAGTGCACCGAGAAAGCTCCTGGCGCTAATGACCATAGATGTTGATGCGCCTTAAATTAAAAAAATATATATATATACAAATCTGTTGTAAAAACTCTTGCCAGACTATCTATTATTTTAATTAAAAATGATATAATAATGAATTTTTCAGTAAAAATTCCCACTTCACAATATTTAGTTGGACTGGCCATAAATATGTTGGTGGAGATTTTATACTTGTATACCTGTCATGTTAGATTTTCGAAATGTCAAGCTAAATTTTCAAGAGTAAATTACTCAATTGCTCTACCATTAAATGCGTCTTGAGATTATGAATTATTAATTATACCACCAAGTCAACATCTTCAATTTCCTTCAAATTATACAACAAATCCATTGATTGTAGAGGGGGGATTAGGTGCTGGAATGCAGTAAATTAGTATTTCCCAAAACTGTATGAATCGGACTGTATGAACACTAAATTAAGTATAAATAAACAATTATTATTACACATAATGTATTGATTGAGAATAAGAGATTGGAAATAACAACTTAATAAAAGAGATTAGTGAAGTCCACTTAACAAGAATTAATAGTTGGTATCTATTCCTAGTTTCAACTGTAAATTAGACTCAATTATTAATACTGTTCTATAGCTGTTTTTTAAGTATAACATTGTTGAGAAATCACTTTTTGGCATAAATAGCTGATGCATAATGGCATTAAAAGTTTAATAGCTTTCTTTAAAATTGTTCTTTCTTCGAATACTAAAATTTACGAATGTACTAGTCCCCACTATAACAAACTTCAAATTAACCAAAAAGGAAAGCGCAAAAAAAAAACGTTGCGCTGGAGTTTGCGCATTTTGGTGCTAAAGTGGTGTACATCCTAGAGTGCAATAAACCTGAACATTTTTGTCTATGATAAAAAGCTGACAAAAGCAGTATCGATATAATAAAGATACAGTTTTTAATTTTTCTTTTGTTTTTTTATACGTTTTATATTATTTTAATAATTTATTAATTATAATTTTCCAAAAATAGTTTATCTTTGGAGCTAGTCGGGCAGTGGATGTGAAGCAAAACTGTGTAGATGTGCAACAGTAGAGCGAATGCAACGAAGTTGCCGACACCCTGACAAAAGGAAGGCGCTACATCTCTCTTGGAGCCTGAGTCCTTTACGGAGTTAGCAACCAGTTATTCTCGGAAGAAATCAAGAAAGAAGAGGTAGCGGAGAGCGCACGTCTTTGGAACACTCTCCCGGGACTGAGACAGGCCAAGGTATGTCTGGGAGGTTATAACCAGAAAAGGTCGACGGCCTCTATCAGTCTGAGTAGGAATAAGATCCATATTCTTACGGGATTTCTCAAGGGGCACTAGAGTTTCAGGGGACACCTGAGGAAGCTGGGCCTAGAAGATGATGGCACATGTAGATTCTGTGGGGAGGTGTTGGAAACTCCAATACATCTCTTCATCATCTGCGACGCCGTCCTCCAAAGAAGATTTAACAGTCTGGTGGTGGGGAAGGGAGAAATACCATAGAACCTTCCAAGATTCTGGGACTCCTTAGGGAGCTCAACTTGGAGGGGCAGCTCTAGATGAGGAAGCTCATCTACTGTACCAGAGGTGGTACAGTAGATCACTGGATGGTCGTAGTGCGTGAACTCTCAAAAACAAAAAAAAAGTAGCCCTGCCTTGCGGTTTGATAAGAATTTACTACTAATAATAACTAAATAATAGAAACTATTTTGTTAAACATTGTGAGGATTATAAATTCTTGACATTATTATAATATTTTAGTTTGAAAAATAATGATAACATAAAATATAAACTTATGAATAAACACAAATTTAAATTGCGATATATTGACATAACCAAAGTACTATTCTAATAAATCAACTAATCTAATAAAAAGGAAAATAAAAGTGTAATTTAATTCTTTAATTAATTATGTCCTAAGTTTAGCCCAATTTCTAACTTTTTAGCCTTCAATCCCCTTGATGAAAGACCTCAATTTTTATCCCTTGATAAAAAGCCCTTTTTAAATCGTTTAAGTCTAAATTCTTTTAATATTGGGCAAACACCGATAAAGTGGGGTACATATCTTATTTTCTTTTCTGTTTTCTTTTTGTAGTGAAAAAGTGATGTGTATTTATGTATGTAGTATAGTTTATGAAGTTTAAAGAAACGGCTCGTTGGAGTCGTTTTCGAAAGAATCGTGAAAAACTAGAAAAAAAAATCTCTTCTGTAAGACTCGCATTTCCGTTTGATGGATTGTGACGAAACCTTCATATCACATGCGATGGTGATGATAACTAAACACGGAATACCAAGGTTAGGCTTACAGTGATTTCTTCGCTTTTGAGATATTCTGTTCAAATACACAACACAGACTTACGTACAGACAATTTGCCAACAATATTTTTTTTCTTACTCTGGAGACCTCAAAACATCCATTTCCGGTAAAACGATAAATTTCGAAACGATGTATGTGAAACAACAAACAGGGCAAAAAGACGTTCCCTGATTCTGAGGTCTCAGGAGGAAATCCAATCAATATGCCATTATACCCTTTAGTTTAATAAAGTTTCTTAGAAAATAACTTATTTTCTAAACTTATTAGAAAAACTTGACTTTAAATTGCTACAAAAAAAAAGATCTATCTGACCTAATTATTCTGTAAAAAAAAAAAAAAATTATAAACAGACTTGTATTAAGAGCGACGTGGAATAAAGAACGCCATCAATAAATATATATATATATATATACAAGTATAGTGTGAGTGTATTATATAACACGCTTAGGTGAACATTAAGTGTGCATAACATGGTAAAAGTCAATATTGAAAATAATCAACCTTTATAAGAAGGGTTGTTTTAGTTGATTAGAAGTGCGGGGGGGGAAGTGGTGGAGGATTGCCTCGGTGACGACATAGTTTCTTCTCAATCTTCCATGTAATGTCATTACCAACTAACACACTCTCCTTACGTTAGTAATATTGATTTGAAATTACGTTAAAAAAAGTTAACTTTAATAAAAACTTTCAATTATATACTAGTTAATAGATTTATATATTATAATAAATTAATTATTAATTCCATCCATATTAAGTTATTTAGCTAATGATCTGATTCTGTTAATAAAAATTAAATTTTGAATCTCCTGAGGAAATTCACAATCAAATGACTTTCTCTTACTTTGCAATTCTTAATAGCTCGAAATCAGTTTTCCTTTACAATCAATTTTTTCGAAAAACTTTACAAAATCATAAATGATAAATTTAACTTCACAGATTCCTCCAGTACCTCCTACAATTAATTTGTCCGAAAAAATGTGCCAAATAAAAATGATAGGCCTATATCCAATATAAGTAAGTTAGCATTCCAAGTTTTAAGAAAATAGTGGTACACTTTTCGACAAAATTCCAAAAATCTATCTCGTAACGTTACACTTTCGGTTAACAAGTTTTCTTAATTTGGAATACTAACGATCCTCCCAATGTACATATAATATGGCGATCTGGAAGTTTACCGGTCCTTGTCTCCCGTTACTAATCTGTCTGTTAATGTTTAGTGCGGAATGGTTGGAGATAAAATTATTGGCCCATACTTTCTGCCAGGTACTTTAAATGAGCAAGAATACGCTAATGTTTACTACAAGTTGCTGGAGGATGTGCCATTGAATGATTGTGGAGGATTCTGGAGGATGTGGTCCAACAAGATGATTATCCTGCGCACTATGCCTTAGTGGCGAGGACACTAGTGAATGAGATGTTCAGTAATCGCTGGATTGAGAGACAGGGATCGGTAAGCTGGCCTTCCAGATCGCCAGATTTAACCCTACTTGATTTATTCAGAAAGTGATTCAAACTTTCTGTTCACTTTTTAAATATCTTCCTTCTTTTAAAAG
Source organism: Triatoma infestans (assembly GCA_011037195.1). NCBI lineage: Eukaryota > Metazoa > Arthropoda > Insecta > Hemiptera > Reduviidae > Triatoma > Triatoma infestans. The sequence continues at coordinate 84,893 of JAAEAF010001243.1, read as the reverse complement.
TTATTTCAAAAGTGGCTCGTTGAAATGGGATACCCTGTGTGTTTTATATATACATATATCATTACGCCTATGTGCATGGCATTATCAGCCATTCGACGTCTCACTGTCCAGTATAGTTCAGATCACATTCGATCTATATCCATATGTGCAATACATACGGATCAGCAGATATCTCAAAGAAAAAATTTATGCCAAAGAACGAACAACTCCAGAAGTACTTACTCTAAGCTCTTGAGAAGGCTTTAATCCAAACCTGCTTAGCGAATTCCGGCAGACATGATACGATTAGGAACTTCCATCTGTTGGGCAGCAACTGTACTCCTGCGTTTAAACCGAGGAGGCATTTTGAATAAATAGGCAATATTTTTTAATAGATTTTCGCAAATAAACTGGAATATTGTTTTGTTTTAATGTTGTTTTACCTTATTTTTAAGCCCCTTATGTTTTTAAAATAGGTTTTAAGTTTTATCAGGATTTGAACTCACTTATTTATTAGAAATTAATAAGAAAATCAGCTTTTAATGTTTAGTCTATGAAAAAGAGAAAAAAACGACCAAAATTTAATCTTTATGAATGATTTATCTCGACAACGATTAGAAATACTGAAGTGAAATTAGCGGCATTTTTCTTCATTTTTTAATAGTTTTCAATACAGTAGTAAAAAGTGGGGGTCCAATAGGAAATCGTTACTTTCAACCACCGATTTAAAGTGTGAGGCAGCAATAAAATCAAAAAACATTAACACCATCATAAATTAGAGCGAAAATACTTCAACAAACTTTCTGTTCACTTTTCAGATATCTTCCTTGTTTTAAAAGTTATTTCAAAAGTGGCCCGTTGAAATGGAAGACCCTGTATGTTTTATATATACAGATATCATTACGCCTATGTACATGGCATTATCAGCCATTCGACGTCTCACTGTCCAATATAGTTCAGATCACATTCGATCTATGTCCATATGTGCGATAAATATGGATCAGCGGTAAGAGAAAGACGTGTGAGGTTTTCACGCCAGATTTTTTGTTAACTCGATTCATAAATCGATACTTACATTTCGACTCACTAATCAAGCATAGTACTTTGATTCAATTTGTATACTGCTTACTTCAATTAATGTTTTTTATTCAATTAGAAAATTATATATATGAATAATGGATTTTATTTTAATTTAATTTGAAAAATACGATTTAAATGAAAGAAAAAACTAATGTGAAACACTCATACAACTTTCCCTTACTGCGGCTTACAAAATTGTATTTGACAAAATTGCATAGATTTTATTTACCAAATTTAAATAAAAGGACTGTCGACGCGACAATACGTTTCGTGAAAAATGTCAATCCAATCTCCCGCCAAGTGTGAAAGGGCAAGAGTTTTTGAGACGCTACAACTCCATGAAGATGAATTTCTCCGCTCCATCATTACTGGAGTTGAAACTTCAGTGGCACGCTACACACCTAAAACCAAAAGGCAGTCTCAACAGTGGCTTCACACCTCTTCACCCTCCGCCAAAAAGGTCAAAACCAAAATTTCAGCCAAGAAAATCATGGCATCGTGTTTTGGGACTGTCAAGGCATAATTTTAATTGAATATATGCCTCAAGGGGAGTCCATCAACTCTGCAAGATACTGTGAGACCCTAAAAAAATTGCGGAGAACAAAAGGAGAGGCATGCTGACAAAGGGAGTCTGCCTGCTGCACGACAATGCCAGACCACACACGGCCAACGCCACGAAGGAACTGCTTGCCTCGTGCATTCCGCGCATTCCCCTGGCATAGTACCTTCAGATTACTATCTTTTTACCTCCCTGAAGCTGCACATGGGTGGAAAAAGGTTTTCAACCGACGAGGAGGTGAAGGGGGAGGTGGTGAAGTAGACGAAGGGGTTGGCGGGAAACTACTTCCAGGAAGGCATCAAAAAATTAATACCCTGGTTCACCATTTGCATTGAGAGAAATGGTGACTATGTCGAAAAATAGCTTACATATGTACTAATGTAACCAGGTAATTTTTTTGTTCAAATAAAATTTTTTGTAACTTACAACAATTCAGTACACTTACTGGACATGCCTCGTAGTTTAAAGAAAATCGTTGTAGCTGTTTAAAAGAATTCAGGAGAAAACTAAAAAAATACTTTTCAATAAAAATCTCATTTTCGGTCATCCGATTTTCTTCAAACTCGGAATTTCAACAATCTATTTAATTCTAATTAAGAATATTTAGATGATTGAATTGTGTAATAAACTGAAATAGCACTTTAGAGGGAACCATAACTCCATCCCTCCACCAAAAGTGCCCTTACACGAATTTACTCGTGGAAATGTTACAAAATAAAAGTTGTTAAACACTTTGTATGTTTAATTGATATAGCAAATTTAAAGAAAATCTTTGAACCTGTATTTTAGAAAATTACAAAAAAACTTAAAAATAAGTAAAGTGGTACCTCCGATTGATGGATTTTGTCCGAAATCTTCGTGTCTGATGCGTTGATAGTGCCTAACCGGAATATCAGGTTTGAACATCCTGCGACTTTTCGTTTTTGAGATATTCTGTACACACTCAGACACACACACACACACACACACACACGTTTATATATATATATATATATATCAGCTGAATATTAAAGTTCTAAATAAAACATTATTAATTTGATATTTCAGGCAATATAATACTCCATTAAATTAGTACCTTGTGTAATAGATTTTTTTATTTATTTTTTTACACATGAGCTATATATCTTTACGTTTACAATAATTATATTGCAAAATATTAACATTTTACATACAGGTGCACAATGAACAATGGTCTCATTGTTTCCTCATTCTCTTTATTATATTTATGACTTCATTGTCCTATTGACAGAATTGTTTTTTTTTTTTTTGTAAATCTACTTTATTACATACTCTCCTGCATACCTGCCTTACGTCCATCGTCAATTTTTGATAGAAACAAAATAAAATGAGTAGAAAATTAATATCAGCCGGCTTCCGCAACCCAATCATATAATAAAACACGTCAGTGATATTAAATTAAATTCTGGAATACAAAGAAGGCTACAAAAGTTACCAAAAAAATATTAATGATGTAAACTGGGTTTGTCCTTAAAACATTTCTATTAATATTTGTTATAATTTAAAAATTCTGATACATTTACCAGAATTCTTATTCAAATTTAATTAAAATTTAGTGGCCTTACTCGTAAATATGTTGTGGCATGTACTAATACCCATTTTTTATAGCTAATACAAATATAATGGATGTGAAAAGGAGAGAGAATTTAGAATGAAAGGATTTTAAGATAAAATAAAATAGAATATATTAAGCTGAACACTATATAGTGAAATGAACTCACAAACCGCTAGGACTTTACAAGTATATGGAAGTTAGGTAGTGAGAGATATAGACTGAGTGATGTGAAGGATAGTAGAAGGTTGCTGACTCGTTATTAACTGGTCGTAAACTGTAGAAAAAACTGTTTCCCTGTAGAGCTAGCTCGGCTGTGTATATATATATATTGAGTATCGCACCCTATTCTGGCCTAGGTAGCGAGTAACTTGATTGATTCAATTTTGTTTTTATCCGCTCTTCGGATCCTATTACATCATCCAGAGATATATTCTGAGGGATGAGAAAGGTAGAAGAAGGTTGCTGACCGTTGTTAAGTGGTCGTAAAATGTTGTAAAAACTGTTTCCCTGTAGGGCTAGCTCGGCTGTATATATATTGAGTCTCCCATCCTAGTCTGGCCTAGGTAGCGAGTAACTCGATTGATTCAATTTTATTTTTCTCCGCTCTTCAGATCCTATTACACAAAGGACTGGCTGTTGTATGATAGTAGCACACATTAGACAGCGCCTTGTTCTGTTCCGTCACACAAGCAGTGTAAATATATTTAATATTTACTATGTAGTTGGTAAATTATGTACTTTCCCCAGAATCCATCTAAATCAATTTTTCCAGACAGGTATAAATAAAAATCCCTTATATGTAAGCTAAAACTTATATAATCCAAAAATCCCTTATATGTAAGCTAAAACTTATATAATCCATTAAAGCACATTAGTAATTAACTAAGTTACATATGACTAAAAATAATATTCCCATGCTTTACAATATTATATACGAAACAATCTGAAACTGGTGCTTATAATAATTCACGATTTTGGCCCTTATCATAGTCGAAATCAGTATATCTGTACATATTAAATGAACATAGACGGAAATAAAATGCGTTATACTGACCTTTTAATGAAGACGAGAGCAATACATGCCAAACACAAATATCTTATATACGAAGCTCATTGTTGGTCCAATTTCTAAAACTATAATTTATTTCCTGTGCTAGCTCAATTTTGAAAATTTAAACCAATTCGCTTTTTCGCTTCCGTTTTCAAGCTACGATTAGAAATGGGTCTGTTTTGTTCGAATTCTATCTTTCATTGTTGACCTAACTGATCTCCTTTGTAATAAAAACACTTTTTATTTAATTTAAAATCTTATCTGCAAAATTTCCCCTTCAATGATCTGAGTTATTGTTTGAAGTTAGCTATTACGTAATATTGTGGATTTAATAAAACATTGATGGCCAACAATGTAATCCCTATCGTACAAGTCTGCTCACGTAACTTCATGTCCCATCAACATTCTCCACTTCCTACCCCTTCTAGTAGCTGTGTGATAATCACTTGTTAATGTATATTATTACAGCTATTATCCTTGATCAATATTACAGTCTAAAAAATATAGTTGTTTTAAAGGCCTATTATTATTATTCTTGTAAATTTCCTTTACCTACAATTCTGTTTATTGATTTACTTGAGAAACTTTTTACTTCAAATCTTCTCACTATATAAATGGAGTATTAATTGTGTTTATAATAAGTAAACTTTTATTTTATATTATTATTATAATACATAGTTCGAGTGATCTCCAACAGATATTAAATAAATTAATATTTTTCCTGCTCCTTGATAATTTTATTATCGATGGTTACTGTCGATAGTACTGATTTTGTACGTGCACTTCGTGGCATTTTTTGAAGATAGAATTTTTACTCCTAGTAATAAGAGAATGTATTGGGATTGACACAAATTTCGAAATTGAGTTTTAGCGGAAATACATTTTATGAGGTCTTTTGAGTTAGAAAAAAATGATTTAAGTGAATGATCTCTGTGTGTGTGTGTGTGAACAAAATGTCTCAAAATCGAAAAATCGCAGGAAGCTCAATTTTGGTAAACCGTCTAGTTACTACCGAATGTTTCGGTAGTACTCTAAGGACTTTTGCCTTAGAGAGCAAAGCAGTGACACACCTTAAAGTTTTTATCAAGAGATATTACAGACGACTCTTTAATGGGAATTCCAGGAAAATTTCCCAGAGTTCCTGTGCCCTGCCATATTCATCCAATAAGGATAGGGAATGGTTTTACCAAGGAGATATACAGTACTACTCGGAATTCCAGGAAAAATTTGCAGTGTACATCTGCCCTGCCATAATTTGGCCTTACTATCGGAGGCGTTTCTTTTCAATTTCTTCGAGGATGTTTTTGCTTACTTCCACTTGTATTCTTATTTCGGTATCCTTCTCCAAAAGTCCATTTCCATTGGACATCTCTGAACTTTAGAGGATTACACTTTTATAAACATTTACTTACCTGATCATCCACAAATAACAGATATTATTTAATTTTATCCCCATTGTACTGGATTTTGTTTGCCTCTCTTAGTCATACAAACTCCAATATATTTTAAATAGAAGGGGGGGGGGACCATGTAAACAAAAAAAAATCATTGGAGCTATTTTTTTTTGCAATCAATCAGCAAAAATTGACAAGATGCCATTCAGTAGATGCACTTTCGGTTAATTTTTTTTTTTTTTACATTTTTAATTCTTTATTTGATATTTTATTTTATTGCCAGAAAAAATACATCCTTATTGGCAGCTAATAATAGTTTTTTAACATTAGTTGTGAAACACTTCGAAGTATTGTTTTGTATATTCTCTGGTAAATAGTTGTAAAAATTGATGGACAAACTATGGAAGATGGTATGAACTTTTGTCAACCTGTTTCTATTCTGGACAAAATTATTGCGTTTTCTGGTGAAATGATCATTATAATGGACGCTTAGGTGGAGAGAATTTGGGTCTGGTTGATGAAATGAGAAGACTGGGTTAATACTGGTTAACTATGTATAATAATAATGAGACACAGTCTGCCTGGACTTTACAATAGAGAATGGTTAACGTTTTTTCTCCGTTCGTTTATCTTCTCTTTACTCTCTTTGATTGCTGACCCTCTTTGGTACTTGGTTGGGATGATGTAATAGCAACCAAAGAGAGATCAGCAACCAAAGAGAGTAAAGAGAAGATAAACAAACCCAACCACTCTCTCGACTGGAGTGGGAGAAACTGTATAAATACAACGATGGACAGTCCATGGGAGGACAGTTCAACACAGTTCATCATCTCGCCAGTCACTTCGTGTCATTTTCATGCAACTCTACCTTAACCATTCTCTATTGAAAAGTCCAGGCAGACTGTGTCTCATTATTATTATACAAAGTTAGCCAGTGTTAACCCAGTCTTCTCATTTCATCAACCAGCCCCGAATTCTCTCCACCTAACACATCCATTGTAATCATGAACTTGCGAGAAACATAGAAATTGGCCTTCATTGGCACTTTATGTAGACGAGGCATTGAAAAATAAATATGGCTGGCAGTGTCATTATGTTCAATCTTTTAAACAAAGGGCGACCATAAATATTTTTTTTACATTCGGCATTATTACGCCAGATTTACAGTACCATAGCACAAATGGCTATGAACATACGCAAAATATGCCAACTTTAAAGCTTTCAAGTCAGCCGAGATTTTTAATTTTCACCAAACATAGATTCCAGGAAACACTTTACCCATGAAGTTATTAACTTAATGTGTCCAGTTCAATTTTGAATCTATGAAAATGCCTAAGAAATTGATAGCTTTTTCAGTCCCAAAATAATTTCCTAATTTAATAGTAATCTCTTTTATTTTATCCTGGTTTAAACTTAGCTTATTAGCAGCACACCAATCGATTATAGATTTAATGCAATTATTAACGGATGTGTTATTTGCATTTCTAATTTGTACTGTAAAGATCATCGGCATATAAATATGGCCTAATTATATCGTCGTTGTCAAAAATTTCCGGTAGATCGTTAATGTAAACCAAGAATAACAGAGGTTTCATAATACATCCTTGGGGCACACCATACTTGAGCTGCCTTTATAAACCGCTGCCAATCTATTCGAGATAAATTTAGATAAGACTTTTAGTATAACTTACCATTAATAGGCAATGTGCTTTTTCCACATACAGCAAGCTGTATCACTCCAATTAATGCCTAAGAAATTTAAAGGGTTTATAGAAAAAAAAAAAAGAGAAAGTAATAAATAAAAAAATAACATCAATTATATTTGCCAAACAATAATTTTTATTCGATCTGAATTATACATGAAAAATTGTTCGGGTGATGGGATAACAAGTGAGACAGAGTGACAGACAGAGGAGAGAACAATAATTACAGAAATAAGATGGATAAAATCATCCAAATAAAAAAAATAATAATAATTAAATAGAATATAACTATTTCTTTCTTTTTTTGTAAAAAAAAAACTTAAACTATTAAATTTCAATCTGTAATATCCATAAATACATTTATTTAATATAAAAAAAGTTAATAATCAGTCAAATTTTTTTTTTTTTGTAATTATTATTTATAAATCTATTACAAAATTTTTAATATTTTTGTTTTTGTATCACAATTTTTTTTTTTGCAGCGCTATTTTTACATAACTATTTTAAAATATAACAATTTTTTTTTTTTATATATCAATTTACATGGAATTTATTGATTTCTTTTGATTCACAGCTCTAGAAGATAAATTTTTTTTTGTTTGTTTGTTTACCGGCCCAATTTTTTTTTGTATTCTTACTATATACTATAAAATGAGTATCAATAATCAAAAGTATTTTTTTTTTGTTTTTTTTTGTTTTACTTTTTTTTTAAATACTGTAAATAAATTTGAAAACTGATAAAATAAAGGTCTATAATTTTTTATAATGAACATTTATTCTGTATAAATAACATTTTTTTTTTGCTATAAAATTTTGGGGAAAAATTAATTAATTAATTAAAAAAACAAATTATATTTCGAAAAGATAAAACAAAAAAATATTTGTGAAATGGGAGAACAAGAGGGATCACTTGCAATTAGTTGTAAATATTTTGATTTTCCAAAAAGAAAAAAAAATAAAATAAAAATAAAGAAAATTTAAAAAATAAATTTGAAGCTTTCTTTGTTCCTATTGTTGCTTTTTTGAAATAAAAAACACAAGATGGAGCCTCAATATTATTTTTTAATAATGTAATTATGATATTTTCAATTTTTATTGTTTGGTTTTAATTATAATTATTATTAATAAATTATCTAAGACTATGGTCTTGGAAATTCGCTAATTGCTTAGGTTCCCGCTGGTTCTCCTTCACACATATACACACACACAAAAAAAAAAAAAATTCTCAAGAATAACTACGAGCTAAATATTTATTTATTTATTTATTTTTGGCCTTTATGCCGAGATTCACGAATAAATCGTTCAAAACAATGTATATTTTTTTTTATTTTTATTTTATTCCATTCATTTTTTTTTTGTTTTGTTTTTGTTTATTAAATTTGCACTTTTTTGAAAGTAATAAATTGTCATGATATTGTTTTCAACGTATTCATTTGTTTTTGTTTTTGTTTTTTAGTTACGTGATTCTTGGGATAAAGACCAATTTTTTTTTTGTTAATTTTGCAATTTTAGTCATAGTTATTCTTGTAACAGATATAAAATGGAATATTTCTTTTATTTTTTTAAATTTAAGGTACAAAAAAAAATAATAATAAATTGGAACATAAAATGTACATTGTTTTTGAGGTTTTTTTGATGGGGGGGAGGACATTTTTTGTTTCCTTTTTTTCTTTTAAATACGAATTTTTGAGGTAGAAACAGATTTTTCTTTTTTGTTTTTTTTGAAATTTTTTCTGCTTTTTTTTTTTTGGTGGGGATAAAATCCGGAATTTGGAAACTATTAGAATTTTGAATACGCACTCTTTTTTTAGAAAAGTGATGATTTTTCCGTATATATTATTTTTTGGATTTGTAGAAAATTTAATTTTGATTTTTTTTTTTTTAAACCAAAGGTGTTTTTTTTTAAAAAAGAAAAGAAAAGAGTGCGTCCAGTACATAATACGTCTCGCCCTTAAAACGCTTCCATTAGGTTTCTCTTTCTTTTAAAGGCTCCACCTACCATTAAAAACCCTCTTCCCTTACACGTTAATACTTCCGTTTCTTTAATTGTTTGTATTAAACCAGATAAATTGCAAAGTTTTTACTATATACCACTATATGCTCGTATTTAAACAAAACCCACTTTTAAATGACTTGTATGAAGTTTACAACAAAATTGACCAATTTTAGTTAATGTTTCCATCAACTAAATCTCCTTTATTGATTGAATTTTATTAACGCTCCATCTAATGTTGAAGATTCAATTTTCCACTTTCTCCACAACAACGCCCTTCAATTCCTTCACTTAGAATGTTTTAGCAGTCAAAGGTATTTAAAGTGTTTATTCCAATAGATTTGGTCCATTCTCCTCTATAGAGAGAGAGAGAGCCTTGATGAGATTGAGAAAATGACAGTGAGTTACTACTATAAAGAGTCAGCCAACAGCAGTGGTTGTTGTAGAAAGTTGTTGGGGGTGGTAGGGTGTATCAAAGAAGAAATGATAGGCAGGAAATGGTGGGTTTCTCATGATGGGTTATGGGTTGGCAAGTAGGAAATAGTGGTTTTGTGCTAGTGGGTTTGTGTGTGTGTATATAAGGTAGGTTGTAACAGTTTAAAGTTTGGGTACGACTGAGTGATGGTTCCAGGTGTTGTGCAGCTCGATACTGAGACAGGCTAAGAGAGAGTGAGGTGAGAAGATTACACACAGAGTTTAAAGTGTTAATGTCTTCATTTCACTACTATCTTACTATCCTAAAGTTTTATTGGTAAATTAACTCAGTGGCGACGTAACGCATTATTCAAACGTGGAGGTGGGAGCGGGGGATCTAAAGTTCTCCGTCAATGTACAATGGGGTTCTATTTGCAAATTCCTCAACCACTGTTTTCGGTATTTAACCATATTTTTCTTTAAAAACTTATGTTCACCAAAATAAAATTTATGACTTTTATTTAAAAAAAAAAAAAACAAAATCACCTGTTTTGGAAAATATTTATTTTAAGAAATTTAATTTCCAATTTTTTTTCAGTTTTCCCCATTTTCCAGATTGGATTATAATTTGAAAAAGTGACTGCTAAGGTAGCAATTTTTTTGTTTTGTTTTTTATTAATTTTGGAGGGGAGGAATTAATTATTTTTATTAATCAAATTTTTTTTAATTTCTATGATTCCATTCTACAGATAAGAAATTCTCAAGTACGTAAATAAATGATAATTTGAAAACGACAATTTTTGGTCATGAAAATTAGTTCCAAATTTTCATTTTCGTTTACTAATTTTTTACCTATGACTAGCCAATTTTTTTAAACGAAAGAATTTTAAAATTAAGTTGTTTTTTTTTTTTTTCTGTTATCAGATTATTATTATTTTCAAATAAGACCAAGGTAGGACATTAATTTGTAATTAATTTCGATTTTTATAATTTACTTTCAGATTAATTGGGGACAAGAAAACCAAGGAGATAGATTATTGTCAAAAAAATTCTAGTAAATTCAATAATTTTGTTGTGATTTAATTTATCCATTTTGAAAGATAAAAAAAAAAATTTGGAATTCAAATTTTGCGATTTTATGGAACTGTAAAAAATTATTTTTTTTGGGGAGGAGGGATTTATTATTTGCAAATAACTTTTCTTTTTATCGATAGTATTCTATTTATTAGAATTAATTCATATTTACCTGAATATAATAAAGAATTTGGTTATTTATTTATATTTTAATTAGAAACAAAATATATTTCCTATTATTTGTTTTGTTGAAGAAGTTCATTTTTATTTCATGATTATATTTTTTTTTTATATTCTAAAATTTGTATCTTTTATTTTGATCCAATTTATTAAATTTTATAAAATTACAAATTTCCTGTAATTGATACTTTATTTTTATTAATTCCCCAGAATTATTGAATAATTTTGTTTATAGATTTTTTTAACGCATTTAATTTATAATATTGTGGACAATATTGTTAGAAATATGAAATATTATTTTTCAAAAAAGTATATTTCTTTTTAAAAATAAAGTTTTTTTTATTGAATCAATTTTTTAGTCAATTTTTTATTGCTTCTCTATTTTTTCCCCTTATTTTATTTTTAAATTTCTGGTTAAATTTTTATGGTTTATTCGAACAAAACACCTGAACGATCTCTTTTCCTTTCTTTATTTATTTATTTATTTTGGATGATTGAAAATGCCCATTTTTTTGGATGAATGAAATTTAGTAATATATAGCTATCTATTTTTCCAATTTTGTTCTTTGTCCTTTATTTTAGATTTGTTTATTTTTTGTAGAATTTTTTAAATTTATTCTGTAATAATAATAGATTTTTATTTAATCCGATTATAGTCAAAATCTTGATTCCATATATATTAGAGATTAAAAAAATAAAATAATTTTTATTCTATGCATCTTTTTTTTCCCCTGCCAGATTCCTTTATTAATTATTATTATTTGGTTTAAGATTTTTGATAATTTTTTTGTAAATAATTTAAATTATTTTTATGATCTATCAAATTGATGTGAATTTCATTGTTATTATTTGCTAATGATGCTTGCCTTTTATTTTTTATTTTTTTTTTGCCTTTTTATTCTCGATTGATTTTTTTTAATTTCTTGGATTTTTATTGATTTTGATTATATAATTTTGGACTTGGAAGAATTATCAGTAAAGCTTCCATTTTTTTTTAGAAATTAGTTCTTTGTTTTGAAACAAATTTAGTGGTACTTTACAACTTATAGCCATTTTATTGAAAAAGCGAATTAATTTTGTGAGAGGAGAAATTTTTCATTAGAACCACAAAATTTTTATATTGCTATCGAAATATATTAATGCTCAATTTTTTTCTGTTTTTTCCTATAATTTTCCTTGAATTTCTGATAAATTTTTTTGGAAGGATTTTAGTCATATTTACAGCTTTCTTTACTTTTTCAAAATATGAATGTTATCTTCAGATAAGTGTCAATTCAAATTGTTTTTAAAAATTTATTTCAGACAACATGCTAGAATAATTTTCATGAATTTATTTTTTTGTTTCAGGTCTGATTTCAAGTGAAGCTTTTTTTTAAACTAATTTGGTTTTTTGTGGTCGCTTTGTTGTTTCATGAAGTAAAAAAAATCCACGTACTTACTTACTTTTTTTTACTTTAGTTCGTTACCTTGGAATGATTTCAGATTATTTTTTGTTTGTTTTGGTTTGTTTAATTGCAATGAATTTAATTAACCGGAAATGTGTAGCATATATCAAAATATTTTGGACAGAATTTCATTTGTTTTAATATTTCTTTTCTTTATGATCGTAAATTAACATTTATTACTTTAATCGATATGTTTTTTTTTAATAATCAAAATTTGAATATTTGTTAATTTCAGTTTTAAATTAATTTCCGTTTTTTTTTTTGTCGTAATTCTTTTTTATCCGTATTTCTTTTAAGTTAACTAGATTTTTTTTAAAAAAATTCCGATAGAATTTGCCTCATAATTATTAATTGGCCAAATGGTAAAGGAATCTGGGCATATTTTTCTAATTCAGATTAATTTTTGAATTTTTTTTTTTGTGCGAAAGTTAGATCAGAATCGTATTTAAATTGTTTGATCTAAAAAAAAAAAATAATTATTTTTCTAAACGTCCCATTAAAAGGCAACAATACAATTTTATATTTTAACTCAATTTTATCTTCGTAAATTTTCCCATCTAATTTGTATTATTTTTTTTTTCTTGAATATTGCTAAAATATTACCAGTTTTGGAGATTTGAAAAAGTTTACGTTTTGTATAATTATGTTTTAATTTGTAGACGCAATTCTGAATTTCTAGTTCTATTTGAAACAATAACGTACGAGATATTTTTTTTTAAGGAAATGAGTGCTGGATATTTATATTTGTTTCACATACAATAACCTATCTCCTTGATTTGTTTTGTCTTTAAACAATTAAACTTTAATTTTATTTTATTTTTGTTTTATTTTATTGTCTCTTCGTCTTTCAAAAAAAAAAAAAAACAGGAAAATTTTGTATCAGTTTTATACTATTTATTAATGTTGCACAATGGAATGCCATTTTAAAAATGAATTTTTTGAACCGAATTCATTAAAATTTTGTTGCTAATTCTGATTTATAAATGAGACTTGAAATACGAGTAGTACTGAATTTGAATTGCCGCGTTTATCTTTGAATGATCTTTTTGCTGAAAAAAAACTTTAAGTATATTTTTGTTTTATATTGGTGTAAAAATCTGGAAAACTAAAAAAGTTGCTGCTTTTTAGAATTTTCGGATTTTGATCTATTTTATGGCTAATATTTAGAAAAATGAATTTATCTATTAAGCCTGAATGGATACACTAAAATCATTATTATTCAAAGTTGTTTTATGTTATCTCAATTTTAATTTGAACAGTTTTTTTCTATCTTGGTGTAATTGATTCCTAATATTATGAATTATTGATCTATTTTATTATTGAATAACGTGGACAATAACTTTCTTTCTTAAAAGACTGACCAGATTAAAGATTAGTATTTATGATGGCTTTTATGATGTTGAAATCATTTCTATTCCCAAACTATTAATATTTATTGATGAAAGTAATGCCGGAATTTAGTTTATCTTCCTTTCAGTTTGCAATCAAAATTTTTTTTTGTCAATTTTGATGTGATATTTCTTAAATATTTTTCCACATAGTGCTCGATGAATATTTCAAAAAAATTTATTGAATTTTGACGTATTTTGATTTTTAACTTATGTTTTGTGTCCGACTTATTTTTTTGGTGGCCCAATTGTTTCTAAATTATTCATTATCTACAAGTTAATCTAAATTCATTCGGAATATTGCATTTGAGTTCAATTTTTTTTTTTTTTAAATTTGATTGCTGCTTTTAAATTGGAACTTTTGACAATGAGTCATTCACGGATTCTCTTTGACTTTTAATATTGGGATTAAACTGTTTATTATTGGCTTAGACAATTAACAAACTGTGATCTTTGCTTTTTCCGTTTCGAGGCTGATTTCCCACGCAAAACTATTTCTTACAAGAAAGCATTTACTGAAACAAGAAGCTTTACACGTTCATCTATTAAAATAGTACTATTTAGTAGATCTCCCTAATTATTTTTTTTTAATTTGAGAGTAATTTCAATAATATTCCTATAGTTAATTTTCTCTATTTTTTTAATTGAATATTTTAATCTGCCAATTAATTTTTAATTTTTATTTATTTAGAATCATAGTTTTTCATTTCTTTGGCAATTTTAATGCGATATATGTTTCTTTTTTAAATTACTTTTTCGTTGACTTACTTTCTTCTATGAAGGAAGGTCAAAAAAAAATGTTCTGCAACGAAATCTTGACATGAAATTTTGCGGGCTATATTTTGAATGTCTCTATTGATATATAGGTATTTATCTAAATTTCCTTTTTTGCAATATATGTTTTTTTTCTCTCGATTATAATTTATTTTTTTCAATTTAATTTTGAATTTCGATTCTATTTTTTCCAGTTTATTATTTCGATTTTATACTTTTACCATCAAACAGAATTCCCGATATATGATAATATATATTTTAAATTGATATTCTGTTATTTCATAAACGTTTGTTTATTTATTTATTTATTTATATTTATTGCCGGATATGTTTAGATCAATTTTGTATTAATTAAATTTTGTAGATGAATTTTTAATCATGAAAAAATACTGTCACATTGTTAATAATTTGAAATATGGGCGGGCTAATTTGATTAGAAATTTATTTATTTTTCGTTTTTGCATTTTTTTCTTGCACTATTATTTCCATATGTTTGGGCGTAACCGATTGCTATTTAATGAAACACTTTTTTTTGCAACAATTGAATTTTGCCTAACTTTTTTTATTACTTTTATTGAAATCTTAAATTGTCATTAAAGAAAATCTAAAAAAGAATTTTTTTTATATTATTCTAGTTATCACTGTTTTGATGTTTGTTGAAAATACAATTTATAGTAATGAATTTTTGACGTATACTTTAAAATTTTTTAGGAAAGTGATTTGTATTTTGGAATTTATTACTTCCGCTTCGCATTGATTCTATTTTGACAATAATATTTGTAAAAAATTTTTTTTTACAGAAAGCTTTACAAAAAAAAATCTGTCGACTTAATTTTATAGTGAAGAGGTTTTTAATTTTGTATAAGTTAACTAAATTAACTTGAGGCTTTTCGAAAAACTGTTTTTGAATTTTTTATTTTTTTATTGATTTATTTTTTTTACTTTTATTATGAAATTCTGAAGGCCACATTTTTTTATTATTATACATTTATAGTTTGATGATCCATTAACACGGCTGTAGATTTTTTAAGAAAATATATCGCAACAGTTTCGGAATGATTAAATTTTTAACAATTTTCGTCCGTGAGTATTTTTGTTAAATTCTTATCTTTTTGTTTGTTTATTTTTAATTCTTCTTTTCATAATCAATTTTAGTCTGATTTTTTTCTTGGTTTTGGGTTTTGGAAGGGGTTATGGAAAATGCAGTTCTGCGTGGTGTTTGCCCTACTTACTATTTATTGATTTGGTCACCAAAAAAACCATTGTTTATTAAAAATGAATAACGATCGAAAAATTTTGTCCATTTTGTTTGTTTTTTTCCAATTTTGTTAATTTCAATAATAATTTTTGCCTAAATAATGGGGCAATAATTTTGGAAAAACGATAATGATTTTTTTTATAAAATTGTTGAATTTATTTTAATTTTTCCGCTATCAGAAATTTAAATGTTTTATTGCTGTTTTTTTTTTTATGCTTTGAACAATCTTTTTAAATAAGTTGGTTGTCCCGTTGGATGGTGTATAAAATGATTGACCCATTTCATAAAATTAACATAATTATATAGATTTTGAGAAGAAGCTAAACTGTTTTTTGATGAACTTATTTATTTTTTAGTGTTTTTTCAATTTCTTTTTTTTTCTTTTTGTTGTTAAGGTCTGGATATTAGTTTTATCTGGTTACCATTAGCGTAATTTTGTTCTCTAAAAGTGTTCTTATCCATGAGCTGTCAAACTGTTTCAGTAAATAAAATGGATTTAGTGTAAGTTTTTTTTATTTATTTAAGTTTAATTTAAAGATTTAATACAATTTATTTCTTCTACCAATTAATTGTCTATAGTTATTAGTTTATAGTTAAATTTCGGCCCTACCCTTTACCAAGTTAAATTACTGCCACATTATTCAATCATAAAATAATGATAATGATGATTAATTTTATGGTGAAACATAAATTTATTATAAAATAGGCTATTTATGGATTAATTATCAAAATTTGCTGATATATCTGGAATGTTTTTTTTTTTGGGGAGGGAGGGGATTATTTCTATATAATTTTGGGGTGAGGTGGGTGGGTTCTAATTTCTTCATAGACATTTTTTAGAACATAGTTTTGTTGCAATTAATTTTGATAAATTTTTGATTAAATTTCCTATTTGATTGATTGGCTTAAGAAAATGATTTTCTTTTGTTTTGTAGAATTTCAAATTTGTTTGTCAGTTTTTTTAATTTGTAACTATCTTTTGTAAAACCTGTTATTTGCCCATTTGGTGTATATTAATAAAGTTTTAATTAATTGTATTTTTTTATTTCATTAATTTATTTTTTTATTTAATCATGTTTTCGTTCCCATATATCAGAGCAATATTTCTTAGAGTGGTTTATTTCAGGATTGATCGATATAGTGATTTTATTTTCATTATTATTATTATTATTATTATTTTGAAGATAAATAATTATAAATATTAAAATATTTCATATACTGCTAGAATTTTAAACGGAACTTTTTTTTTTAATTATTTGTTTTTTGATTTTGATGAATTTAGAATATGTACCCCCACCCAGACATAAGATTTTTAAACATTATTTTATCTTTTAATTAATTATCTAAATTTCAGATTACTATTTTTTTTCTTTTTGGAGGCTAGATTAAAATTTTTTCCCATAAGTGTTAAATTTTACGTATTTTTAGATACTTTTGATTGGTGTGTCACAGAAATATTGTCGGTTTTTGTTTGCTTTTTTTTTTTTTTTTGAGAATTTTTGGAGAGAAATTAATTTTTTTTTCCATTTTTAAGTTTTTTGTTGCTCATTTCCCATTCAGAGTTCGAAATATTTATATTTTGTTTCATTTTATATATAACCTATATTCCTGAACGATATCTTTTTCTTTATAAAAAAGATTTTTTATTTTTATTTTTTTTGTCATCTACAATGAAATTTGATGTATTTTTGTTATTTGTGTTAGTAATACCATTAATACTTTCTGCCTAAACTACGAATAGCTTTGTTTTGGTGGTTTATATACAGAATGTTATGAATTTCGGAATCAAGAGCAAATATAGATATATATATTTAGTTTTTTGAGTGTGTTTAATAATTTATTAGGTTTTTGCCGTGTTATATAAATAGGATGAGATAAATTAAACAGAGTTAGAAAAAATTTGATTTTATTATGGTGGTTTTTTTTTTTTTTTTTTTAATTTATGACATTAATTTGAATTCAATTAATATTTTGATGATTTTTTTTTTATTGCCATGTAACTGTGTTAAGATGTGATTCTATTTCTTTATTAATTAATTTTTTTTTTATATTAGCCAAAAAATCGTTTTAATTATTGTATTTTATGTTTCAAAACTAACTTAGTATGAACGGCTTTTGTATTGATTATTCCTTTATAGTAATTTTTGAACTAAATTCTCCGATAAATACAAAATTTTGCCGCCCCCTCCCGTTTCTATGTTTCCACGATAGACTATTTTCAGTATTTTTTAAATGTTTTTTTGTTTTTATTTCAATTTTTGGGCTATAATCATTTTTATTTGTTTTTTTGGACTATAAATATTTTCCCTTTTGGTTTTTTTGTTCTCGTTATTGGCAGTTCGAGTTTTATTTTATTTTTTATTTTTAATTAAATTTTATAGAGATGCAGATTTTTCTTTTTTTTTTTTTTTTTTCTTTGTTTGGAAGCTGAACTATTAAATATTAAATGTATGAAATATTAATTTTGATTAATTGTTGAAAATAATTACTCTTGTTTTTCACAGTCTATTATAATCATTATTCCGTCAATGTTTATGTCAATATTTATTTATTTTGACAAATATATTCTACATATTATGAAAAAGCAATGATATAAAAGAATTTTTTGTTATCTAATAATTGTGCCCAATTTATTTTATAGAATTGATGTCAAATTGTTTAAAATAAAAAAAATGATATTAATAATGGACTTTATCAGTGATTTATTCTAAATTTTGTAAAGTAGATAATTGATTATGAATAATAATTATTTTTTTTAAGTGTTTTCTCCATCAGGCTTTTGATATATTGATAAATATTGATATAGGATTTTTCAATGGGATTATTAAACATTTTTTTTGGTTAAATTGCTACTCAAACTCTCTGGTTAATGGAAATTTAGTTAATTGATAGTTTTGAGTTAATTTTTGATAACTTTGTCATGGATTTTCACTTATTTCTATTTTTAGATTAATGTTTAAACAAATTTTGACATCCTAAATTTTGTATTTAGTAAATTTCTGATTTTATAAAAAGTTAACTTTTATTTTTACTGATTCAAAAAGCTTGGATGGACTAATTTTTACATTCTCTTATTTTTTTAAAGCTTTATTTTGATGTTTAGTTTTTTTTGAACACGATTATGGTTTTTTTTCCTAAAGGTTAATTAATGGTATTTTATCATTAATTTTTAAATTTAATGTCATTTTTGATTTAGTTGGTTTTATGAAATGAAATTTTGATTTTATATGTTCAAATAAATATGTCTTACTTCCGTATTAATGATTCTCCTTTTGACATCTTAGATCCCCCACTATCTTATACAACCCAATCTGTGAGACCTCCCCCCTCCACTTCACCACTTCCAAAATGGACCAAACCGAGTGTAATTTAATTGGATAACACGAACTAGAAGATATCTTAATATAAAGGTAAATTTGGAGGAAAGATCAAAGACATGCTCGTTTTCTCGAACCGGCACACAGACACACGTACACACATATATATACACGGAGACATGTATTTCAACGATGGTATGGCGTCTTAGTTATGGTTGTTATGTATGAGAGAGTCCTTATATTTTAAGGTTCGTTGGACTAGAAGTTTTATTATAACTAATGTTAAGCTATAATATCCTAGTTTCACCTAATATATGGTAGAAAACGAGCTTCTCCAAGTGGTTACCCCATATTAGAAGGTAAGAAGGAATGGAGAGAGAAACCAAAGTCCCCAACCCCCTCCAACAACAACATGGTGAACAGAATTAGTAGAGCGGAAATAGCTAACCGAGGAGAATATCTTAATAATTTCTGAATAAGCGTTGGATCTTCCTTATCATATAGATACGTGTTTTAATTTTATAATTCATAATTTTTTTTTTTTTATCCTTTTTTTTTTAGATTTTGAATAGTTGTTTCTTGAATTTATTCTTTTATTCTTGAAGTTTATTGTTGATTCTTTCAAGTTTTAAATAACAATTTTTATAAAATGATTTTAATTCTTTCTTTTTTTTAAATTTGCGCAAATTTTTTGTTCAGGTACTTTCGACTAAGAGAGCGGGATTTATTGATTAGTTTTTTTTTTAGAATTATTTTTTTGTTCGGAATTTTCTTTTTGCTGTTATTTAAAACTTTCCCTGTGATGAGATGAGTAAGTGAAAAATGTCTACTTTTCTTTCGGAAGTTTATTAAAGTATTAAGTGTAAAAAAAATGTGGTCCCAACAAGGAAATAATTTATTTATTTGTTTGCGATTTTAAAATTTGATCTGTTTTTTGTTTTTTTAATCATTTTTGGGATTTTTTTGTTGTGTGTTAATTCAAGAAGTAAAATTTTGAATAAATATAAATATATATTTTTTATAAATCGTATAAGTCACAGATGAATTTTGAAATCATAAAATTTTTTAGGTTCTTTTTTATTTTTCCGGAAATATCTTCCAATTTCGGCCTGAAATGATTTACAAAATATAAAGTCAGTATTATTTTTATTTATTTTTTAACTATGACCTCATTTGTTTCGAGTTAATATTTTTTTTATTTTATTTAAAACACATTTCTATTACTGGCATAATAATTTTATTACATATAACCATTTGTTTTAGTATTTGTTTCCCAGAAAAAGTTAATATTATTTATAAATTGTTTCCAAAAGTTAGGAAATGAAAAGTTCAAAAATATGCCTCCTAAATTAATTTGAAATTCATTTAGAATTTATAGAAGATAAAAATATATATAATTCAATTTTCCAAAAATATTTAATTGACTTTCTAAAATTGCAAAAAAAAAACAAAAAACAATTGCCACCCTTTTATTAATAATTTTATTTTCCACTTCATTAACTGCAAATTTTATTAAACACACAAACATAAACCTACACACTGAAAAAGTGAGTTATTATAATCGAAAATTATTATAAAATAATTGGTAAAATTTATTATTACATTTCCTCGGTTTTATAAGGTTTTCTGCTTGTTTTAGAACAACAAGGGAAAATTGGGGAGGTGGGAGGACGTTTTTATATTCACTACGGACGTAATTTATTTAATTTTTTTGTTTTTTGTTTCAAATAATGTGAACCAACTAAAATTTCAATAAAATTTAATTGAATTTGTAATTAAATTATTTTTAATTTATTGTTGTGGTAAAATTTGTTTGAAAATATGGGGCTTTTTGTTTTTATAGGTTAAAAATTTTTAATTTTGTTTATTATAATTTGTTTTTTTGTTTTTTTTTTATTATAATTATAAATCCAATTATTTATATTTTTAATTGAAAAATCTGTTGATTTGAAAAGTTATTATTTATATTTTTATAAAAAGGCCAATTTTCCCCTGCCATACAAAATTTTGTTGGTAATCTTTTTTTTTTTTTTCAATGGGAGGGGGTTATGATTTATTTATTTATTTATTTCTTGAATATTTTTGAATCATAAATTCAGATTTAATTATCGATAACTCTCTTTCTAGTGGTTATTTAAAAGCGTATATAATTTATGGACTATTTATTATTATTGTAAAATTTGTATGTTAGTCTGTATTAATTGTGATAGTGTAGACGTATTAAGAGTTAAATTTTTTTATTCCCTGTTATATATTCTCCATTGTAACGTCTAAATTTGATATTTTATACTTTTCTTATTTTATCGATTTGTTTTAATTTTTTTTTTTTTTAGGTTTCCAATTATTGTGTATTTCCTAAAGGTTTTCATTATTTTTCTCTAAAACATCAATTATTGGCATTTTTTTTTTTGTTTTAATTAATATATTAATTTGAAAATTTTATAAAATCAATTTAGATATGAAATTCGTTCATGGGGCTTAATAAACATCAATTTTAGCACTTCAAAAACTTCCAAGGTTTTCTACAATTTTGATTTATCAACATTCTTTTTTTGGTGAACATGTTTTTTAATTGTTATATTTTTATAAAGTTGAGCCTTTGCAATTAGTAGATTTTTTTGAGGTCTGTTTGATTGTTGACATGTAGATATAATTTTGAATGTTATCTGATTGTTTGATTGTGTGTTTTTTCAGAAATACGAACTTTTTTTTTTTTAAATTTTAGTGCTTTTGCGTTACTTATGATTTTTTTTTTTTTTGCTACTTATTTGAGGAATTTTGGTTCTTATCATTTTCAGTTTTATCATTCTATTACAAAAAAATTAATACTTTAAGATATACTTTATAGCTTTCTTAGTAATTTTGCTTTCCTAATAATTATAATAACTTTTTTTTTTAATAATGGGACTGACATGAAAATTTTCAAGTTGAGAAAGATTCAATGTTCAATTTTGTTTTTAGACGTTCACAAAAGAGAAAGTTTTGCTTTAATTTGGTTAATTTTGTATATAATTAGTTTTAATTAGTTAACAGGTTTCAGTTTTTTTTTAACGGCAACAGGTTAGGAAATTATGTGGGCCAGGAGAAGAAGAAGGGTCAACCCCCCCTAAAGTTGTCTGTTGTTTTTGTATAAATGGTTGTCTTCATGTTTATTTATGTGTGTGTGTGTGTATGTATGTGTGAAAATGTACACATTAAAAGTGTGGTGCCTTGATAAGGGTTAATTTAAGTGGGACTTGGCAAAAAAAAAAGAAGTACCAGAAATGGAGAGTGATTTAAAAAGCCAACCTGTTGAATTTAGTGCTATGTAGAGAATGAAAAGTGGCACATACTACTAAAAAGTTAAATAGAAAAGAGGTCCCATTTTCACCGTTTTCCCCTCTCTTAGCCAAAGAGAACCCCTCTTCAGGCTGTACATCTCCGGGTCTCTACTGCTTGTTTTCCGGTTACTCATACCACTGTTTGTAAATTGGCATCATGAAAAAGGAACGTCTCTTATTAACTTAATCATGGGGTACTTTTTTCATCCTGAAAAAGGATTAAGAGTAAAAAGGGTTTTTTTTTTTTTGGGAGGAAAATTGGGTGAGAGAAAAGTTTTACACAGTGCTAAAAACTCCCCTTTTTTATAAATAGAATTTCCTTGTTGAACAGTAAGAAGTTTTATAAACCCTCAACCGTGTGGGATGATGACCACAGGTCCCTTTCTCCCCCTTCTTACTGTTTGTTAGCTTTTGTATACCAAATTAGCTTGACCTTTTCTAAATGACTTTGTTTTCCCTACTGTATAAAAACCTTTGGGTGTATAAAACAAGGGAACCAAAAGGTAGTTGAAATATCCTAATTAAAAAGTCCTTTTAAAAAACCCTCAGGCATTCCTCTCAATTTACTGACAACCTCAACAGGGAAAAGGGAAAATACGAAAAATAAGCAAAACAACAAAATCACCACGGCATGTTTCCTTTGTAATTTGCCTATAAATACGGTTTACTTTCTATTATTTTCTTTTTTACACGTAATTTAGCTTAAAATTTCTATTTCATTTTAGGTTTTTGTATTCAGCTAGAACAGTTTTGATATTATAACTGGATTTTAATTTTGGCAAAATGGATAAATTTTGATAATTAAAAAATAAATAAAAAATTAATTTCTTATATTGTTTATCATTAAAATACAATTATCTTTTTCTTTTTTTTTTTTGTAAATCAGAATTACCACCGAATGCAACTGAATTTTGTAATGTGGATTTATACTACGTTAAACAATATTACTTTTTATTTTCATGCAATTTTTTTTTGGTTTTTTTGGAGGGGCGATTGGTACTTCTTAAATTTCATAAGATTTCACTAAATACGCTCTTTCTTGTACAATTTTTTCAAAATTAATATTTCATTGATTATGTGTTTGGGGGGGGGGGGAATAAAAAAATAAAAATAAAAAAAAGTTAAAGAAATGACATAAATTTTATGAAACCTCAGTTGTTTGGATTCAGCGATCAATTTAGAAAAAAAAAAGCTTGGTTTTCTTTAAGGAAAGAGATGATAAATTAATACGATTAATTTAGTGTGATAAAATTGATAATATTCAGGCTATTGAAACATTTTTAAAAGTATTTTTTTTTTTTTTTTTACAATTACATTGAATTTATTCTGAACAATACCAGTACAATTTTTATTGGAAATATTATTTGTAAATTTTGATTGAATTTCGATCTAAATTCCGAAAACGTCAGAAAATTTATAATTTTTTTTTTTTTTTTTTTCAAGGAACTGTAAAATGATTACAAAATTAAGAAATTTCCTTTGAAAAACCTTGAGTGTTCTAAATTTGTAAGTTTTTTTCTTTCCAGATAAATTTCAAAAGTTTCATATTATGAATACTGAAAGTATTTGGTTTTGGTACTATATACGAAAATATTTAGTGGCATACTTATGATTTATGAATGAATGAAGTTTATAAAATATGTCGCATCTACTTGTGAAATTTCGCTGAATTTTATTCAGAAAGCTTTTAAAAAAAAATTAACATTTTTATTAAATTATATTTTGTTTAGAAGAGAATTATTTTCAAATATTTTTTTTTTTTTTTTTTTAGAATTGTTGATGAATTTTGTGTATTATTTAATGCCTTAAGAAAAAAATGTTAAAAATATACTTTATATATTTTGATTGTTCTGAACGCATACTTTAGAAATATATTATTTATTCTAAGGAATTTGTTCTTAAGAATGAATACAACATAAATGTTTTAAAACATGTGGATGAATTTTTGTTTTCTTTGAAAAGAAGTTGCCTTTTTTTGGGGGGGAATTCTCATTGTATAATATGTTTTTAACATATAAAAATGGTTTCAGAAATTTTTTTAAGAATTTTATGAATTGAATTTCTATTTAAAACGCCGCCACCAATGAAAAAAAAAGAAACAAAAAAAAAAAATGGAATAAATTATATTGAATTCTGATTGAATTTTTTTATCTCTCCACTAAATTGTTTTTTTATTTTATTTTTAGAATTTGTATTTTCTAGCTAAAAGTTTCGGATTTCCGGTTTACTTTCGTGTAGAATTTTGTTCTGACATTTCCTAAATTTTCATGGAATTCTATGCTGAGAATTTTGTTTTTTTTTTGTTTTTTAATATAAGTTAATTTTTTTTTGTGGTTTTTCCCCCGAATTTTCTTTTTATGCTTTTTCTTTGCAAGATTTTTACGTTATTTATTTATTTATTTTTTTTTTTACCATTTCCAATTTCATTCAATTGTATAATAATTAATGTTTAGATGTACCCGGAATTTTTCATTACAATTTGAGCAACTTTAAAAAGAAAGATAAGACTAGTTTTCAGAATATTTCGAATTTATTTTGAATTATGTGTTTCCATTATTTAAAAAAAAAAAATGCCTGAAGGGTTTTGGACATTTTTTTTTTTGGTCTAAGTTATTTATGGATTTATTAATGGTTAATTAATTTTTAATTAATAAATTTTTTTTTTCTTTTTTTTTTTTTGTTGCCAATGGTTGTTTAGATGAACAAAAAATTATGTTTTTTTCATTTTTATTTTTATTTTTAACATTAAACATAGAGGAACTTGGGACATGGTTTTGACGAATTGAACTAACTAAAAAAAAAAATAATAATTGAATTAATATACTAGTAATTTCGCGTATATATTATTAATGTCACTATAATAAAATTTACACTCCCCCCCCCCCCTCAGAACTCACACTACATAAATATTCAGAAAGTTAACACAATTTTCAATTCGTCCCCCACCTCCCCTATCCCAGACTAGCTTTATTTCAACCCATGACTGTTTTAGTAAATGATTGTTTGCTGGTACCCCCACAGTGTACCCCCAAGGAAGATGTTTATGGTACTAAAGTCAACTCTTGTTGACATACCCCATTCCTTAAAGTTGAGATTGCTTTTCTCCCCCCCTCACCACTTCCACTATTATATATACTTCTTGTTATATGTTATTTTCCAACATTTCTACCCCTTGTATTTTCTGAAACACCTCCCCCACTTTTACTAATGTTACAAACACTTATCCCGCACTCAATCCCCCTATCCCTTCTGTTGTTTTATGTAAGATTTAATGGAATGCTTTATTTTGTTTATGGTACTTATATTTGAATATATTTTGTCTGGGATTTCTTAAGTGTCTTATTGAAATTTATGGTTTTTAGTTTTACTTTTTGAAATTGAATTTTTTTCAGTTTTGTGTTTTAGAATTTTAAATCATTATGGAAAATATAACTTTATCGTATAACACTTTTGTTAATTTATTGTTTAAATTCTCCATCATTAATTAACAATCACAGACAGATTATTTTAATTTTATATATAGCAAAAGAAAATCAGGGAAACTGTTTTTTACCCAAGGAAATTTTCCACAATTTCATAACTGCTAACCCTTTTTATTGATTTTTTTATTATGATTTTTTTTTTATTGTATGATTTTGAATTTTTCTCCTTTTTTTTTTTAATATGAATTAATAAAAGAAGGAATAGGCGAGAGAGGTTTAGTGAAATTTTGTATTTCCTTCATTTTGGATTGGACATTATTTTTTTTGATGACGTTTCCCCCTTGTATATTATCACAAGTGGACTTTTCATTTTTTTTTTTAAATTTAATTTTGATGTTTTAAAATTGTATGAATTTTATTTATTTTGACAGAAAGTGGACTAATTTAGAATTTTGTTTTGATCTTTGATCTTACCGCTTTATTTTTAAGGCAACAATGCAATTTTTTAATATTTATTTCTATAACCAAAATTAATATAAATTAGCTTAAATATTTGTTTATTTTTGTTTTTTTAATTACACAAAACCTAGGACTATTTTTTTTTAGATTTAATAGACGATTCCAATTTGTTTTTGGTTAATAAATAATTTTTTTGTTTTGTTACTATTAAATTTAGGTTCAAATCAGCATATTTACTTTGTTTTTTGTTTTTTCTAATGGAATAACACTAATTAGTTTTTGGTTTGAATTTATTTAAATATTTACTTTTTTCAAGAAGTTAAAAGAAATTTCAAGAAATTGGATATTAAATGAATGAAAATTTATTAATCCGAATTTGTAAAAAAACAAACGTTTACAAACAGACTGGTGCCCCCCCTATCTTTTTCTAAAATTTATAAAGTGTTTCAAATATTTATTACAAATATGATACAATAATTTTTTTTTTTTTCTTAATAATTTAAATTTTGTATACCGATAATTAAAGAAAGTTATTCATTTTAGAGCTATAAACTTTATTTTTCACAAGAGAGCAAATTTTTGTATTTTTGTAATTTTCGATTAATATATCGCAAAATTGCTTTTTAGATTTTAATAATGATTTCTTTTTTCTTTTTTTTTTTGAAGCTATAGTTTCTGTTTTTGAATAGCCTTTAAAATCATGCATTAAGTTGTTTTCTATTTAGGTTGTCCAACGTATTACCATATTTTTTGGCAAGGAATTTTTCGGAATAAATCAAATTCAATAATAATTCATTATTTCTCGTATGAAATAAAAATTTTGAATTTTTTCTCGTATGAATTTTTCAATTAATTATAAATTTTGTTGAATTTGATATTTTTTGATAGATGATTATTATATATATATGGATGTTTTAGAATACTGTGTTTGATTGATGAATTGATTCTTTTATGATATGGGTTGCAAAATTTAATTTTTTTTTTTTTTTAAGGTATATATGGTTTGTTCGTTCTTAGAAATTATTTTAAAACTTAAATTTTTTGAATATAGATTTTCATATAAGAAAATTTAGTTTCCTTTTACCATATTCACTGTAGAGGTATTTTATGTTACCCATAAAACAATCCAGTTACTTGGCTTCGGCTGAAATTGTATTTTTTTTTTTTTTAAACTGACAAAATTATCAGATGAATTTTTATGTTCATTTTGTTAATTTGTAAAATGTCACAAATAATTTAGTCCAGATTAATTAATTTTTTTATTTTATTTTTAATTTGTCTTTTTATCTTAATGAGTCCAGAATTTTATATGAATCTATATTCTTTAGAAATTCAACACATTTTTTTTTTGGATTAAAACTATTTTTTTTTAAAAAAAGGAGGAATCCAGAGAGAGAATAACATATATTTTTGAATTGAGGTATTTGTTTATGATAAAGTGTTTCGAGGATATATTAATTTTAGATTAGTTTAATTCAATGAAATGAGTTTTTAGTTTGTTTGTTTTGTTTTCAAATTTTAATTAAAACAGATTTGTAGCTTTTGACTTTTTTTTTTTTGTCAGAAATTCCAGATCGTCTGTTATTTCTTAATTATTTCCTATTTTGATATTTTTGTTTTTCTAGTTTGGATAATTATTTTTTTGGATGCACTTGAAAACAGTTATTCACCAGACAGGCAGAGGTTTTATTTTAAAATTTATTCTGGCCAACAGCTTCTTTTTTTTTTTTCATTAGATTGCAGTGATTACCTTCAGTTTTACATTTATTTTTTTTCAGTATGTCCATTTATTTTCCATGGTGTAACTTTGATTCTGTGCAATAGAACTATAAGTTTTATTTTCTTTCTGTTAATTGTTATTTATAATTGCAATTTTTTTATTTTATTTTTAAAAACAATTATTTTTTCCATTGCTTTGATGTTATCGTTGAAATTGATTCGTATTCATTCATTCTATTTTGAATTTATTTTAATAACATTAAAATATTATTCGCGTGAACTTGGATTTTTTTTATTGAAAAATGTGTTTTTCTTTTTCCCCATAAAGAATTTATTATGCTTTTCTCTTGATTCAATAATTTTTTGTTGATTTTCGAAAAAAATTAGGATGAATTTTTCTTAAATTTTTATGAAATTCCTAAAGTGAACAATTTCTCTTTGAATATCATTAATGTTAAAAACGATTAAAACAATTTAATTGTTTACAGAATGGATATGTTTTGAAATTTACAGTTTCGAGACTATTAATGTTTAATGTTTTATAACTCAGTATATTAAATTTAGTCGTTGTGGGGGGGGCGACCAATAAGCATTGAAAGAACAGATTTTATTGATTTCATTTAACTTTTTTCTATCGAAATTGGGTGTAATCACTGTGTTTTGAAATTTCAATTAGAAAATTAATTTTTTTTTTTTTTTGACTTTATGTAATTTTGATTTTATTAATTTAAGGAGACAAAAAAATGTTTGAAATTACTCTAGGAGGTGGAAATAATTTACAAAAGGCCTTTTTTATATCAATTTTATCAATGAAATTTAATTTTTCTTCTGCCAACATATGTTTTATTATTTTTTGTAATTAAAATAAAGTATTTTATTGAAGAGAACGAACAAACTCAGAATTTGGAGGTTCATTTATATATATATATATTTTTTTTTGACCACATTATTGACAACAGTTACTTTTAATTATCTTTGATTATTTCAAAAACCAGAAAATAACTTCTTTTTTTTTGGAATTTCGAACGTAAAATTAAGTACTGGAAATGTCTGATTAGTTTGAATTAACTTTGATATAACTTTTAACTAGGCATTTTTTTGTTTTCTTAATTTCTTTCTTTAATGAAAGTACGCTACTTGTTTTATTGTTTTTTTTTTTATTTTTTTTTTTATTAAATTCATTATAAAAGTTTAAAAAAGAATATTACAAATTTGTTTTTTTGTTTTTTTTTTTGTAACATTTTTCAGGACTGAATTTTGCACCAAAATTTAAAATTTTGAGCGTTTAATTTTGGAAATAAAACACAGTTTTGTTAATGATTCATCTTGGTATTGAATTTTTACTATTGGAAATGTTATTATTATACATTGGTTGGAAATTTTAAAGAATTTTTCCCTCCTAATGCCCGTAATAGTTATTAGTTTGGATTGGTAGAATTTGGCTATTCATGATTGAATTTTGAATTTTAAATAATAAAAATTTAACGTACTTATGGAAATTCTTTTAAAAAATAAAAAATAAAAACTACAGCTTCATTAGACCAGAGTTGACGTTTTCATCGATTTTGACAGATTCATCGATAGACTAATCGTTTATAAAGATCGATTTATTTTTATGTTTTTCCAACTTGTGATTGTTTTTTCAAATAATATTTTTACGAGTAGTCTCTAGATGTTATTTTTTTCTCTTTTAACTAATTATTTTCCAGACTTCAATTTTTATATGTAATGCATTTTTAATAAAATCCGATTTCTTTTGTTTTTTCTACTTTAAATAAAATAAAAATTTATCGTTTTTGTAAAGCCATAGAAATGTTTTTGTCGTTTTTATATAAATTTGTTGATGATATGTATGTCTAAAATTTGGATTCCACTAATTTATAATGTTTTTTTCATTATGGTAATGAATTCAATAAAGTTTCATTTTCAAGGCGGCTATTGTAACGTCATTTCTCTGTTAAAAAACATTTCAAATATTAAATTAAGCTTTTTACCGTTGGTCAGAATTTATGAGAGGGTAATTAAGTGTTGGTTGATTAGTGATTGGGGGGCAATTGTATACTATTTTAGCCTCAAAATTTTGGGTTTTCATTTTTTCCTTATACAACAGATTAGTTTTTTTTTCATTAAATTAGTTTGTTTTTATTCATTAAATTAGTGTTTCGGATTCAGTCTTCCAAATATATTTATTTATTTATTTTTAGCATATTTTTGTGTTTTGTAAAAAAATTTGGTTGATTGTCAAATTCTTCTTTAATAGTTTACTTTTTTTTGTTGGTAGGTATTTTTGCTAATAATTACAGTTGTTTAGTTTTTTTTATTGTATTATTTGCCAAAATTGTATAAAATTAACCAAATAATAATTTAAAATTGATATAATGAATCAATTTAGTGTGAGGCTTAGTGATGGTATTATAAGCGACATCGCGACTTTACGACACTCACATTTACTATTGTCATTATCAAACAGCTGGAGCCTAATGACATAGTACCGTCTATATCATCCAAAGAGTACACCAGAGAAACTTTGGTTACCAAAGTTGAAGTGCAAAGTTGAAAGTTGAAGCGTCAAGGCTAATATATGCATGTGTGTGTGAGCAGGAGAAGGAATGGTGAAAATTGTAAGGTTTGAGTAACACCGGGGTAATGGATTGGAGGGATTGGTTATAGAGAGTGGGGGTGGATACGCGGATCGTACCGATACATTCCGGAGAAGCTTTGCCCGCCAAAGTCATTTGTGTCAGTCAAAAGACTCGAAGTAACATATATAAGAGGCAAATAGTAGCTTGAGTTTTAGGTTTGGGTGACGAGAGGGTATGAGTGAAATCTATTAGAGGAGCTATAGCTCTTGCTTTGTCACTTGCCTAGGCGTGTTCTTTCACTTTAGTCTCTTACTAAACTCTTCCACACATCGCTCTCTATAACGCCCTTTGTATGTTCAGGTTCTGTGTGTAAGTTGTATGTGTAATATGAATGTGTGTATGCTGACGTCATTAAAGAACTTGAGGCTCTGATAATTATCTGAGAAGTTTGAGGCTCTTGTAACCAAGCGTTCTTGCTATTCCCAACTAACCTTAACCACCTCCTTTTCTACACTTTCCTCAGACCAAGCCTCGTGTATATAGTATATATATATGCCTTCATCTTCTCCTTATATTGTGCGTTATGTGAAATTATTTCTGTAATAAATTACAGACGCCCAACGAGGTTTCGTTACCCACTACGCAGCAGTACAAGAGAGAACCCATGCAGAGAGAATGGAGAAAGAGCGGTAAGACCCATTAGTCAAAAGATTGTGAACATTGTGTGCAAGTCAGTTTTAGAAAGGGCGGGTGTATACAATTCCCCGCCCACTACTTCTGGCTCTTTACAAGCACTAGCAGAAATGAGAGATAGAGAAAGTGTGTGAGGAAGAGAATCTTAGCAAGAGTGTTACGACAAAGGAGGTTGGAACAGAGTTGTGTGTTTGTATGTGTGTAAGAAAGGGCTAAGAAAATTACTTCTAGTAGAGGGCTTTTAATAAATGACGTCTGAAGGTAATTTCTTGTCGGCAACAGCAACCGGCACCAAGCAGGGTTAAGAGAAGTATGAGGAATGTGCTGGCCCCTTCCATCCCCATTTTGGTATGCCTTATCATTTCTACCCATGGGAAGAGGTTAGAAGACCTAAAAGGGTGTTTACTAGACGAAAATGGAACGGGTAAACTGGGAATTGTACAAAAACAACAAGGTTTGCACTAAGAAGAAATAGAAGGTGTGGTAAGATCCACAGGGAGAGAGTGAACATTGGGAAGGGTAGCCTTGGTTTTCATCGTATAAGATCGGCCGGGAAGAGAATGAGAGTGGAATTGAAGAGACGCAGCTTTCCAAACAGAACAAGATAAGTTATTAATGGTATGGAGCCTGGCTAAAAGTGAGAGAAAACGGGGAGAGAGTATACAGTGTAAGAGGGCGTGGCATTCGGCTGCAGGGGGATTTAAACAGGTGAGACAAACGTTTTGAGAACTACTTGGCTGGGGGTGTTGGGGGTGGATGGTGGTGCTGGCGAGTGAGAAGGAACTTAGCTTCTGTTTTTACTTCTTTGGGCAACGACTTCAAATATAAATGAGACTTCCTCTAGAAGACCCTTTACAAAAACAATACACCTTCTTAAACAAAAAAAAAAAAACAAAAAATAAAGAAAGGCTGTCAAAGAAAAAAAAATGCGAGTTTAGAAATGGTTATTGCATCTGTTTCAACATTTACGTTAAAAGCATTTTACCTCAAAAAAAGATCACACTTATTTGATTAAAATTAATTTTTGAAAATGAAATTTCAATTTTCTTTTGTTAAATATATAATAGAAACAAATTTCACTCTCAAAAATATAAAAAAAATATTTTTAGTTTTAGTTATTTTTAATCATTTTTTGATTTAATTATTTTTGGATTTGTTTTAAATATGTTTAACATAATATGTGTAAAAAATAAACTGTAAACAAGTATAAAAAAAATAAATGAATAATATAAAAACAAAGTAAACATTTTTATAAGTCTGCATAAAGAAAATACTTTTTATTATAAAATTTATTCATTTATTGTCTTTTGGAATTTTTTTAATAAAATATAAATATAATATATATAATTGATAAAACTTTTTGATAATAATATATATTATTAAATTGTATTTAGTTTTTTTTTGTTTCTATTCAACAATAACATAGTAACAACAATCCTATAACAATTTCAAAGGCTTTCAAGTATTCGGTCATAAAATTAATTTACAAATATGTTCAAGTATTTTCTTTGTGCAGACTTTTTTTCAATTTTTTTTTTTTTTTGACAAAAATGTTAATAATCTCTTAAAGTTATTATTTTTTTTTTTAATTCTTCATGCAGTTTCTTGATTCTTCTTTTTTTTTTTAATGAGAACTTATTAGATAATAATTGGAAGAAAGCGTAGTAATGTAATTGTAAAAAGAGCCTTAAAATTATTTTATTTAAAAAAAAAAAAAATCACCTTTTGATCCTGAATTGTTTTTTTTTGACTTCATAAAACTTTTGATATTAGTTTAAAAATTCCATAAAAATGAATTTGTTGATGCATATCTAATTTTTTATTTTATTTTATTTATAATTCATTAAAAATCCTCTTTGACGAATTGGTTAGAAGTATTTATTTATATACCTGAAGATGTTCCTTTTTTTGAGCAAAAAAATAAAAAAAATAATAATAAAGTAGAAATGGTTCCTTGGAAGTCTTCATATATATTTTTTCACTTGTCAAAATTTAGTTTTCTGCTGCTACTGTTGGAAATTTTGTTCCTTTTTTGTTCCATTTTTCCCCCAAAAAATTTCCAAATGTTCGTTTCCATTATTAAAATTTGGCCTTGATCATTATGGATGAATTTTCTTGATGATGATGTTTATTGAATTTCCATTTTTTTTTTTTTTTTATTGGATTTGATCTGAAACAGAAAAATCAAAGAAACGGATTAATTTTTTTATTTCATTTTGGTAAGTTTCAGTTTTATTGGTGTAATGAGATCGGAATCATTAAAGATTCGTGGGATCTGAAGAATCAAAGAATCAAACATTAATTACTAGGCCAAACTAGGGAGGAAGAATGCGATATAAATAGTGGTGAGCTAGCCCTTACAGAGGAACAGAGTTATCGACACCAGTCAGTCTACCACATTCTACGTACTTTCAAATTCTCAGCCAGTTTGTCTCTCTATTACTCATTCTCTCGCTACCTTATTTTCATTATCTTATATTGCCGTACAGTGCAGTCTCGATTATCCGTCACTCTTTTATCCGTCACCTACAATTATCCGTCACGGTTTTTGTGCCCACACATTATGTACATATTATTGTACTCTTTATTGTACACGGCGCGGGCGCAATATAATTTCTGGATTTTCCAAAATCTATTTTGAGTGATGACGAAATAATTGCAAATTTGCATCCAACTGATGAAAATAATAGCGACAATGAAGAAGATGAAATTCAAATTTCAAAAATTACTAACACCGAAGCCGAAATTTCCATTTCCAAATTTATTGAATGGTACGAACACCAAGAAAAGTGCGATAGTACATCAAATTTACTTTTAAGGAAACTGCAAGTTCTTGCAGCCAAGAAAGTGAGGAATTCTAAAAAACAGTCAACAATGATGAGTTTCTTCAAACCCTTACAAGAATAAAATCAAAGATTAGAAAAAACATGCAACAAATAAAAAAAAAAGCAACAAAAAAAAAATTAAATTAAAAAATACAAAAAAAAAACTTTTTAATGCTGGCTCGGTTTCCGTGACGGTCACAACCCCGTATAAAAAGCAGAGTGGAATGTTTTTAAAAAACTAATAAAATCTAAATTCTCCAACCTTGTTTTCTGTTAACCGTCTATTCTCTTATCCGACAAACGTCTGGTCCCGAACATGACGGATAATCGAGACTGCACTGTAAATCGCAAAACAAAAAGTGAAAAAATCCATTTAGTAAAGTGGTACTTCCGGTTGAGGAATTTTGACAGATAACTTACTGCCGGACCCCCAAGGTGATAATCTAAATGGCATGTCAAGTTTTGAACTTTCTGTAGTTAATTTTTCGTTTTTGAGTTTTGCTGTTCACATAAACACAAACAAAAGACAAACATACTCACATATCATTTTCGAAAAACCACTTTTTCGAACTCAGGGGACCCCCAAAACGTGTAAAAATTTGATACGATGGCAATACTTTCTCTTAATCAAGAGTAAAAGAATATAAAAACTGGTGCAATAATGCAACATTATTATCGTAATGTAAAATTATAATTTAAGCACAACTAGATGCCGGCTATAGATTATTCACATGGATATAGGAGGTGCTAATTTACCAGCAATTTCCAATTAGGAGTTTAATGCAACATAGGGAAGAGTTAATCACAAAATAACATAGCACCCCCACCAGCTATGTATCAACATTAACTCCTTGTAGTTTGTTCCTCCCTTCAGTCTATAAATTATCTGAACACATTCTGAATAAATTATACTAAACTTAATCAACAAACATATATTATTTTAGTTTTTCTTTTAATTTTTAATAAATTATTTAAAAATCTGAATGTAGTAATTATATGGATAATTATCTCTATTATTGAATCGATTGGAAGAAAAGAATTATATTTTCTATAGTGGTAAACACTGATTTGAGGAAGTATATTCCATTTTAATGGCAAATTCTTTTGAATGCTCAGATTTCTGTGAAAGTCCTAAGATTTAAAAAATAAACATATTGTACGCAACTGGCGGTGCCATCTAAGAGAGAAGACAGGTACCTAAGGTTCTTCTAGTGGCCGCTGTGAACGCTGGCGGCGCTCTAGTTCTCTCTAGAGGAATCGAGGAAGTTCTAGAAGATTCCCCACCGGTATAAATAGTGAAACCGCAGAGAGTTGAGAGAGTTTTCCAGTTACAAACGAAGTCACTAGTTTGTGAAAAGTGTATAAAAAGTGAACATAGTGAACTTTTGTGGTTTAAACTGTGAAGTAATTATTATTAAGTGTTGTATTTTGTAAATTATTGTATATAACAATAAATTGGTGTTTTCTTTATTGAAGTTTAGAGTATTTTATCTATACGAACCCACTAAAAACTAGTTGCAATTTAGAGGGAAAAACGTTACAATGTTATAATGGATGAGTTAAGTGGAGAGAATTTAAGTCTGGTTGATGAAATGAGAAGACTGAGTTAACTTTGATTAACTATGTATAATAATGATGAGAAACAGTCTGCCTGGGCTTTACAGTAGAGAATGGTTAAGGTAGAGTGGTATCAAAATGACACGAAGTGACTGGCGAGATGATGAACTATAGTGAACTATGTTGAACTGTATTGAACTGTGTTGAACTGTATCGAACTGTGCCCATGGACTGTCCATCGCTGTATTTATACAGTTTGTCGCACTCCAGTCCGAGATAGTAGGGTTCGTTTCTCTTCTCATTACTCTCTTTAGTTGCTGTTACAATATTTTATGTTCAGTTTGTAGTGGTTTGTAGTGGTTGGTAGTGGTACTTCGTCGAAACTGTATTATTTAAAAGAAACTGATGCGCGCGACATTTCATTCTACTACCTTAGAGAATCTGATGTTGAAACTCTATAGTTGTGAAATTCAGAAACCAGTGCTCGCTATTTTCCTGTAGCTTCTCATATTCACGAAACTGATTCAACACCAACAATGCGGCCACAATTGGAATCGAATTTTACACCTTATACCAAAGGCAAGGAGCAACTGAACGCTTGATGATGGTGGAAGCAGTAAAATTCTTTATGTATCACACTTAAACTTGGGCACAATGCAGTTTTCCCTTTGTTATGCATGTTTCTAGCATTCATAACCAGAAATCACTGATAATTTTAGCTTTCCATTTTGCGTAGAATCCTGGATGGCCATGGAATTCAAATCATGATGGGGAGTGGCCAGTATATGTTGCTAGTAAATGTGAACTTAATATACATAATAAACGTTAAAGATTAATAAGCGCTTCCCAAAATAAATTTTCTAAAATTGTATTGTTCTTAGTTTGATCATGTATCTGTAAGAGGTATACAATTTTAACTGCCATGGACTGTGTAATAGGATCCGAAGAGCGGATAGTAACATAAAAATGACCCTAGTTAGTAATCTAGGGTGGGAGACTATTACAGCTGAGCTAGCTCGACAGGAGGACAATTTTACAACAGTTTACGACCAATTAACAACGAGTCAGCAACCTTTTTCTATCTCATCACTCAGCCAGTCTGTCTCCCTATAAATATATCTCTCGCTACCTAACTCCCATATATACAGTGTTCAGCTTATATTCTAGTTCATTTCTCTAAAACCTAATCACTCTAATTCCCTCTTCTTCTCATATCCATTGTAACTGCACCTGCAAGAAAATAACTAACAACTCCTACAATGACTAAGTAAGTCATTATAGAAATAAGATTTTCTTTATATAAAGTTTAGCATCAAAGCACCTTTTAAAGGCCTAAAATAAACGAAAATAATCTTAATGGGACCAAATCGACGAATGCAAAACTCACAGTTTATAAAGCAATAAGGAGAATAATAAAATATAAAAAAAAAACAAATTCAAGAGATTAATTATTGAAATGACACTTGTTAATAATTTATGCTCCATTTAAAAGTTTCATTATCTCATTTAGCAATTAATATTAATGAAGTTTTTGTTAACTTCACTTCCCTCCATAGATTATAAGTTTTTTTTTTTAGAAGCTTCACACAAGCAGTAACATTGGAAGAGGGAAAGAAAGAAAAAGCTAGTGCCTAATAGTGGTGGACGTTGACGTTGAGAAATGCTGATGGACAAGGTTAGCATTGTACCTACAGGAAAATAAAAAAAAAAGAATCTTTTAATCCATTTCTGGATTTGCAACTAGATCCACAAGTGGACAAAGGAACAAACTCCATTACCAATAGTAGAGATGCTTAACACTCAGAGTTTCTCTCATGTACATATTCCTCATTACTGGAGAATAAAGTAAATAAAGTAAAGTAATGCGTATTTTTTTAGCCAGGCTTAACGTCCAACTAATCAAATTAGGTGTCGTGGAAGAGGGCGGAAGCACCAACTTTACTAGTAACATTTTTTAAACAAATATAAAATTTAGCAGTTATACGCTGGACTCGAACTGGGGTCCTCCCACTTACAAGTCCATACGCATAACCACTACACTAACACCCTCCCCTACAGGAGAATAATAAAACCATAAATTGGAGAATTGAATAAACCATAAAATAGTTATAAAATAAATCTTATATTTTAACATAATACTCACTGAATTCGATTTACATTTTTACATTTAAAATATTACATTTCATTTCACTTTCAGTACAGTTCATTACATTCAAAATAGGAGAGAAAAAAAAATCGTTTAGACGTAGCCCCACGTTGTAAGCTCTTTCCGTTCTAAAATCGCTGAAACCGTTTTCGAGGAAATCGCCAAGAATTA
Organism: Triatoma infestans; assembly: GCA_011037195.1. Classification (NCBI taxonomy): domain Eukaryota; kingdom Metazoa; phylum Arthropoda; class Insecta; order Hemiptera; family Reduviidae; genus Triatoma; species Triatoma infestans. The sequence goes on along the minus strand of JAAEAF010001243.1, from coordinate 46,817 downwards.
AAGAAAAACAAATATAAAAGTAATAGTCACATTTCCGGTCATAAAACTTCTAGTCAGGTCTTTTGGTTCCTATATATGTGTATCAAGTTTGACCTTCCCACTCTGTTTGGTTTATGTGCTATTGTTTACACACAGTCATGCACACACACAGACACACACACAAACTATAAGTAATCACAATCCATATTACCTGCTATTTGTTCTGACGTAATGTACCCCAATTTCTTCTTCTTTTATTGGCGGGAGAGGCGGCCATCAATTCCGCTTGGCCTCTTCAACAATTGATCCTTCGTATATTCTTTTTATTTACTCTTACATTTGAGGATAAAATAATGTCTCATATGCCTCCATAAAGTTCCGTATTTTTCCTTCGTCGCATTTTTATTTCTTTCTAATTGCACCTAATACACGCTTTAGTATGAATAAAAAAAAAAACCTGGTGTGAAACACTCACACAACTTTCTCTTACTCCAGTTTTCAAAATTTGTAATTTGATTTTATAGTTAGTGTACCATATTTAATGAAATTCGTCAGAGTTCAAGAAAATTCGTCGAAAACTGAAAAATTGTTCAGTAAAAGAGCACTTCCGGTTTACTAATTTTCTTGAAACTTGCAGTTTTGGCCATCTATCTGTTTCTAATTAATTTTGTTTGGATGGTAGAATTGTATAATCAACTATGATAGCAATTTAGAGAAAAGCATAACTCCACCCTTCCCCCAAAAGCCCCTTAACTGAAATTATCAGGAGAAATGTTTCCAATAAAAGTTGTAGCTCTTTATATGTATAGTACATATTCCTATTTTAAAGAAAATCGTTGGAGCCGTTTTCGAGAAATCACAAAAAAACTGAATAAACACACTTCCGGTTTACTAATTTTCTTGAATCTCGGAATTTCAACAACATATTTAATTCTAATTATATTATTTAGATGATAGAATTGTGTAATAAACTGAAATAGCACTTTAGAAGACAACCGTAACCCCACCCCTTCCCCAAAAGTCCCCTTAAATGAATTTTTCCGGAGAAATGTTTCAAATAAAAGTTGTAGCTCTTTGTATGTGTAGTTGATATACCAAGTCGTCAAAAAAATCGTTATAGCCATTTTTGAGAAAATCGCAAAAAAGTGAAAAAAACCATTAAGTAAAGTGGTACCTCCGGTTGAGGAATTTTGACAGATAACCTACTGTCGGATCCCATGGTGAAACCTAAGTGGAATATCAGTTTGAAGTTTCTACGATTTTTAGGTTTTGGCTAAGCTGTTTAAATACATACATTTACACACACACACAAAACCTTTTTCCCAAACCACTTTTTTGGACTCAGGGGATCCAAAACGGATATTTTCGGTGAAAATTTAAAAAAAAAAAAAAAGATAAATAATATTAAAATAAGCATGATGCGCGTATCTTTTATTAAATTTAAATATTCTTCTAGCCTGTCTGTGCAACTCAATTTTCTTTTTCTCTCGTTTTTAAAATACAGATTACTTCCTTAATGTAATTTTGAAATTTCCTATCGCCCCGTATTATAAAAAATACCTTGAAAAAATGCAATATAGATTAGTACAACGACATATCTCTCTCACAACATATTATTAATATTTTTAAACATAAATTAATATAATTTAAAAAATAAGCATGATAAATAAAAAATGAATACATTTTGACTTACTCTAATTATTTATTTTAATATCATCTCCAATTTGCCGTAGGCTGCTAACCTTCTTATTATCCATATTCCCCAACATGTTTTCTTGTATTAACTAAACCTTGCATATGTTTCAATGTTTGTTTATGATGTTTACAAGCTTTAACTTTCCTTAAACTTTGCATTGCCTTTCTTCTTGCGCTTATCTATTCTTATCAGTATAGTGTATTCTTGAAATTTCTTATGCCCCTCCCTAAATAAGAATGACTTGATAAAATATTGAGCATACTTAACACCACTATTAAAATTTATATAGAAAGTATTCTTCAAAAATATGCAATTTATTATAAACTATTTTCTAACGTCTAATCATAATTTATAATAATTCCATTTTGTCATTAAACACACACAGACATAGTAATATAACCTTATAACCTCCCTCAGATACAATCAAATAGGCACAACAGTTCTGGTGTATAACAGAAACATTACGTTAAAGTAAACTCTCTTACACCGAACTTGATAACTTTACTCTGACCGGTTACCGGTCAGGTATAACAAAAATATGCATGCTATGATGGATAAAATACCAGATGTTATTCAGCATTATGGTCCCATCCACGTATTCAACATATTGTACACTTTATAGATAACTTTCATTCTATTTACACACATACACTGAGGGAGCCAAAATAAATCTTTCAGGTCGAGTACATTTGGCTCTAAATTCACTTCTTCTTTTATACTATATAAACAACATTTCTTTAACAGACCGGTTACCGGTCAGGTATAACAAAAATATGCATGCTATGATGGATAAAATACCAGATGTTATTCAGCATTATGGTCCCATCCACGTATTCAACATATTGTACACTTTATAGATAACTTTCATTCTATGTACACACATACACTGAGGGAGCCAAAATAAATCTTTCAGGTCGAATAAATTTGGTTTTAAATTCAATTCTTCTTTTATACTATATAAACAACATTTCTTTCAACAGACAATATTTAAATGTGAAAGAAGAAAAATAAATAAATAATATGATCAATCAGGAATGATGATCATCCAGTGTTGATCAGCATTAGATAGTAATTTTAGTCGCGAGGCCAACAATGCCTCAGCCGTGTTTGAGGATTGGATGTTTAGATTGGGACGGAAAGGGATTGAGTTTCTAGTAAAAGAAAACGATGTAATAAGTGCTTTTGATGGAATTTAGTCTGGAAGGATTTAGCAAGTTCAGAAAGATGGAAATTTGAAGATATTTAGGTTACTAACATAAAAGTGACCATGTGTGTTTGGGGGATTTTTTAAGTTAAACAGTTCAACCTCTTAACGGTTTGACGATTAAACAAGTGTATGCCCGCAAGTTTAGATCAATAAAAAAATGGTTCTGCATCGTAATTTCAAACGAACTTCAAATAGTCTAGCACTGAGTATGTATCTTTTGATTAGTTCAGATATTTTAAGTCTTATGTCATGGGAATACAAATATAAATTTAAATTTTTCAACAACTTCCACAAACAATTTTTGATAGGAGAATTCTTTAGCTGTATGGACGGACTATCTATGAGGAAGAACCCCTAGCGTGGGAAATTACATAAAATAATGAAGTGCGATAGAATTTTTTTTAAAAATACATTTTAAACCTATTGGACATAAAATATAGAATTCCAAAATATATCGTGACAAGAGATGATTATTATATGCACATATAATTTAGACAAAGTAGTTGTTTATTTTAGGTCCAGACTCCACATGACGGTTAGCCAGTCCAGATGGTTTCTCTAAGAATCTACGTCAACCTGCGCTCAGATGTGAACATTAAAAAATAATTAAGTTTTAAATTTAGTGTACAATAGAAAAAAAATATCTTCGTTGTCGGTAACAATTAAAATAATATATAAAAAAAACATCAATCTAAAAACAATAATGGGTATTTATAAGTCTTTTGAGGTTAAATAAAATGAATATTTATATTTAGTTATATTTTAATTTCTTTGACAGTTTTTAAATTTAATATTTAAATTTGGTTATAGATATGTTTTATTTTATTTTAATATTCACAACCAATTAGATTTAGTTGTGGTTGGTTCCGCAGAGCTGGAAAGCATCAGAATATATTATACCGTGATAGCCTGCTTCTTTTTGTGGTTATCGACCGGTTTTGGGTATTCGCCCATCATCAGGATGTTTTTGTCAAAACAGTGTGATAACATAAACTTGCACAGAGCAAATTCACTTGATACCCTGGTTTTTTAAAAGTGTTTTAAGTGAGTAAACCATTCTTAACCTAGTTATGTCCTAACAAAAACACTTTAAAAAAAAACAGTGTATCAATTGAAATTGCTCTGTGCAAGTCTATGTTATCAGTTATCACACTGTATTGAGAAGAACATCCTGATGATGCACGAACGCCTGAAACTGGTCGATAACCACAAAAAGAAACACGCTATCACGGAAAATATCTCTGGACAATAAGATTTAATTCAATATTTTTATTCATAAACAATTTTTTTTTTTATAGTCTTTATTCTGCTAATATTATATGCAATCTATATATATAAAAAAATTCAGCATCCGTATGTTTGTGGCCGCAAAACTCGAAAAGTAGTCGATGGATTTATTTGAAATTTTTACACAACGTTGCATTTCTATATAAGAGTGTTTATATATACTATTTACTCCGAAGTTCCCACAGAAACGGGAACTTCTCCGAACGTTTCGTGCGGTTGGCAGGAATAGTCAGACTTAGACGCGTTGCGATGGTGGCTCACTCTCTGAACCTCTTTCTCAACTACTTATAAATACGTCTATTCCGAAATTCCCAGGAAAACAGGAAATTCCGAGCTAAAATCCGTTTAAACGGCCATATTGCATTACCACTTACTTCTTCAGGTATTGGTGCTGCGTTGTTGGAAGGAGGTAGAACAGCACATTCAGCTCTGAAACTGTCATGACTTAAACATGCACTTCACAGGAAACCCAACATTAACATTTCTAAAACATCAGGAATGGGAAAGATTCTTCGGGCGTGTAAAATCATTGTATGGGATGAGTGTACAATGGCTTATAAGAAGTCATTGGAAGCATTAGACCAAACATTGAAACACTGCGAAATAATCAGGTTCCATTTGGTGGAGCATTGGTGTTACTATCCGGTGACTTCAGGCAAACGCTTCCAGTGATACTTAGCTCAACACCAGCTGATGAATTGCATGCCTGCTTGAAATATTCAACTCTTTGGAGCACAGTAAATAAAATTCATTTAACAACGAATATGAAGGTTCAAGTTCAAAACGATCCAACAGCTGCCATATTTTCAAGACAATTACTCGAACTCGGTAACAGCACTGCTCCTACAAATCCAGAAACGGGAAAAATCACTTTCCCATCTAATTCCTGTAACACTGTACATTCAAAAGAAGAATTACTAGACAATGTATTCCAAAGCATCGAAACAAATTATCAAAATCACGCATAGTCACGCAAAATCAGACTGAGCCACAGCGAAGCGTGGTCGGGTTAGCTAGTTAATATAAAATATTATTTTTAAACAGTTGCAAATTAAAAGTAATTAACAAATTACAAAAACAGAATAAATGATCATTAATAAACATTTGAAATAGGAAAGAAAAATACAATATGCAGCACGTAAATGAATAAAAATTTAGTCAAGTGGTGCAATATTTGAATTGAAATATATTCAAAATTCTAATTAGCAAGATATATTAGATTCTATTCAAAGTGTTAATTTATTTATTTATTATTTTTTCTATCCCATGATTTCGGCAATTTCTGTCAAATTACGTCGCGCGGCCGAGTACAAATAGAGGCTATGCTGGCGACTGATATTATTCGTTTAGTTGGATATCTGATAATAATTTATTAAAATACATAAAATATTTGTCCTACATCAAATCTTTGATGATCTCCAGTCCATGTCCCTTCTGATCGAGTTGTAATTCTAATAAGAGCAGATCTGAGCAGGCACCACCATTGCGCATCCGCAGGTATCTTTACTTGTAGAATGGCTTCATAATATAAACGGAGCAACAGATGCTAGAAGTGAGATTTTAATTTTTAACAGAGATTTTACGATTTAGCCTTTTATATTCTGTAGCCATCGATTGGTTTCAATGATTTGACTAACTTAAAGTATATCTTGATCTTCTTCAACTATTAGATTTCCTCATTACATCACTAAAGAAGAAATTAGATGTACGAGTATTAATTCAGTATCGTCAAATGAAGTACTTAGAAATTGATATGAAGAAATTTTTATGAGTATCAGATCAAGAAAGAAACATTCAATTATGCCAACGTTTCGTTAGATTTTTTTCTGTCTTTATTAAGGCTTTAATATATAGATAGTCTTGAAGATATAGAAAAAGAATTTTCAGTGAAACTTTAAAAAAACTTAAAACATATTTCACAGGTATAGAAACATAAAAAAAGAAAATTAAAACTTACTAGTTGCTTGTGTTATCTACAGAAAAAATATTTACTTTCTCTTACTCCTAAGTAAGAGGAAGTAATGTAATCGTGTCAAATTTTCGATATCGAGTTTTCGCCGGAAATATCCGATTAGAGGCCCCTGAGTCCAACCAATTGGTTTTTAGCAACGGTCTGTATGGATGTACGTATGTGAACAGCATAGCTCAAAATCGAAAAATTGAAGAAAGATGAAACTTGATATTCCGTTTAGGTATCACCACGGAATCTGACAGAACGTTATCTACCAAAATTCCTCAACCGGAAGTACTACTTTACTAGTTGTTTTTTTGTTTTTTTGCGATTTTCACAAAAATGGCTATAACGATTTTCTTGAAACTTGGTACATTAACTACACATACAAGGAGCTACAACTTTTATTTGAAACATTTCTCCGCAGAAATTCATTTAAAAGTATTTTTGGGGGAGGGGTGGGGTTACAACTTACTCTAGTGCTATTTCAGTTTATTAGACAATGCTGTCATCTAAAAAAATGTTAATTAGAATTAAATATGTTGTTGAATTTTCGAGTTTGACAAAAATCGAATGACCGGAAGTGCTTTACTTAATACCACTTTACTAAATGCTTTTCTAACTTTTTCGCGATTTTCTCAGAAATGGCTCCGACGATTTTCTTGAAACTTCGTATATATACTACAGATACAGATGATAATTTTTATTTCAAACATTTCACTGGGACGAATTCATTTAAGAGCACTCTTAAGGGACGGTGGGATTAGGTTTTTCTCTAAAGTGGTATCATAGTTGATTACACAATTCGATCATCCAAACAAAATTAATTCGAAATAAATAAATGGCCAAAATTCCGAGTTTCAAGAAAATTAGTAAACCGGAAGTGCGCTTTTACTAGTTTATTCAGTTTTCAACGAATTTCATTAAATTCGGAACACTAACTGAAAAAATTTGTCAATTATAATTTAGAGAACTGGAGTAAGAGAATGTTGTGTGAATGTTTCACACCAGATTTTTTTCTGTATGTCTATACCTTCACATGTAAAACATAATAATAATTAATTATATATGCTGTAATAATAAGAAATTGTAGAAAAGTATTTGAATAAAGCTGGAAAAAAAAAAATTCTATGCGTGTTTTCATACCAGTATTATATCAAAAATTTGATATTTAATTATTTTCTAGTGTTAACTATTTCAAAATTTACTCGGAAACGTTCGATCTTCTAAACAGTGACAGGAAGTAATCTTGTAAAAAAAAAAATACATTCTCAGATAATAGTTATTTATCACGTATCAGTGACAACAAAAAGATAACCACAAAACCTATTAAATCACATTTCTAAATTTATCGATGTTCTCTTTGGCTGATCGTGGACAAAAGCTTGTCTTATACACCTGTACATTGTTGGGAAAAAGACAGTGCAAAGGCAATGTGGCACCAATGGTATGCGGAGTATACCTTCCTGTACTTTCACGCATGAACGGATCACCACATCCTGTAAGCCATGTCAGGTCCAACATACACAGACTTGTGCTCTTGTATTTCATACCCTCTTACTAAGCTATAAACATGTGAAACTTAGATCATATCATAAAAATCATCATCAATACCATCCTTTCTACATGAATACACATTTTATCTTCTTTAAGCGCATTATTTTCTGATGGATATGGATGGTTTAAGATGATGCATTTTTAAGACTATTTGGTGTACATTCTATAAGAATACATTTGTCACATTACTTAGGCAAAAATCATACTTCTTGAATTGACAAAGATCTTATCCTCTGGTAATTGTTACTTAGTTTTTCTTTCATTTCTGAACTTTCAATTTACGAAAGCTGCACACTGAATCTTCAATTTCTCATGCATTTTTTCAATTTAATGATCTTTCTGCTGTAATTGTTTGACTCGTAAAAATAAATTATCCATCACACCTTGTGTAGTTAACCAACTGGTTATCAATAACTTTCGCTGATGATAAGAAGATTTTAGAGCATATATTGGGGCTTCATCTTTATCTAACTATTTAGATAATCTTTTACAGTTGTCTTGTGGATTCCATATTTCATCACATGTTCCAAAAATGGGTCACAGTTGTTTCTGGTAAAGTTTTCAGCACATGCATTTATATAGTTTAACTTGTTCCTGTCAGAAAGTTTATGAAGCACCCACTTATCCATTTTTTTTTTTAAAAAAACCTATACCTTGTAGATATCGTAAAACAGAGGCGTGGTCAATTCAATTTACAATTTCTCGGGTAGTTATATCGGTAGTTCTTAAAACATGATTGTCACAAATGATTTTTTGCTTCCATACTTCGAGGTTCATTTTCAAGTGGCCCGTCTCAAGAACGAAACTTTTGAAACCAATGGTGTACTGTCATCTTACACATTTAGACTTTTTTTTTGCGCTAAAAGAGGCAGTGTCAAATTTTCGAAACAATTTTCACCCAGAATGCTTGTTTTGAGGTTCTCATGATTTTAGCGAATGATCTATAGGTGAGTAGTGTTTGTGTATAGTGATAAACAAAACTTATTTGAATAGTCTCACTAGGACTAGTAGAGTCTTATCTCGGGCGAATGGAGTCATGTATTTGACGACCATTCCCAGAGATAGATTTTTTCCTGCAAAATGTTGTACTATCTAAGCTTAACTGTAGGTCTTCTACCCCAGCAAAATTCGATATTAATAACCACCTTGAAAGGTTTTATTACTTGTTACAACCATAAGTTGGGATTTTTCAAATTTTTTTTTTTACAACTACTATTTGTAATTTTATATTCCAGCCAAAACATAATTGCAAAATAACTAATAATTATATTTTGTTGCAACCACTTTTGTAGTCAACTACTGTCCAATTCTGATTGCTCAATCATGTTGACATTTAATGTCAAATTGTTAAGTTTATAGTATAATCAAGTTAGTTGATCTTTGTACTCTATCGAAAATTCAACCGGTTTTCGAAAACCTTTGACTGTTTATATAATGTTTAATCGTTTCTAAGAATATGTGTGCTAGTGAAATAGACCTAATTATCCATCAAGTGTAACAGAAATAAAAGCATACGATGAAGCAACCGTAAACAAGAGAACAGTACAACATTGGTTTCAAAAGTTTCGTTCTGGAGACGGGCCACTTGAAAATGAACCTCGAAGTATGGAAACACAATTCATTGGTCACAAAATCATTGGTGACAATGCTATTTTAAGAACTACCGATATAACTATTCAAGAAATTGTAAATTGAATGACGCCTCTGTTTTACTATATCTACAAGCTATAGGTAAGTTAACAAAAATGGATAAGTGGGTGCTTCATAAACTTTCTGACAGGAATAAGTTAGGCTGTTGTATAAATGCATGTTCTGAAAAAAAACTTTACCAGAAACAACTGTGACCCATTTTTGGAACATATGACGAAGTACGGAACCTTCAAGAAAACTGTAAAAGATCATCTAAATAGTTAGATAAAGATGAAGCCCCAATACATGCTCTTAAAACCTTCTTATCATCAGCGAAAGTTATTGATAACAGTTTGGTGAACTACACAAGGTGTGATGGATAATTCATTTATATGAGTCAAACAATTACATCAGAAAGGTATTTATCATTAAATTGAAAAAATGCATGAGAAATTGAAGATTCAGTGTGCAGCTTTCGTAAATTGACATGGGCCTATTTTGTTGCAAGATAACGCAAGACCTCCCCCCCTCCCCTCAATTTACCGCAAGCGACAGTTAAAAGAATTTTGGAGCTAAAATACTTCTTTAAATACTTACGATTACTTTTTGGAATGGAAAAAGTTTTGTTGAAAATGTGGCTGGGTCCGCAATGCTGGATAATATCCATTATTTTATCCGTCGTAGCCATGTCATACTAGATTTACTCCTGACCGGGGGTTTTCGGATATTCATCCTCGTCAGAGCAAATTTCACCAATTGTGTAGAGAGTTCACTTCAACTAAATTTTCTGTGACTCACAATGGACTTGTTTTTGTAAACGTAATTGTGAGTCTACAGAAAACATAGGTTGAAGTGAACATCTCTACCAAACGCGGTGAATTGCCTCTGCGATGGATGAATATCCGAAACCGGTCAGGAATAAATCTAGTATGCATGCTACGACGGATAAAATAATGGATGGAAAAAGTTTTACTGAGAAGAAGATATCAAAATCGCAGTAAAAAATTTAATTGACTCTAAAATCTCCGATTTTTTAAAAAATACTCTTGAAAAATACTCTTGCGATCGTTGGCAGAAATATATGGATGCACTTTTGTTAAATAAATATGCGTATTATAAAAACTATATATTTCTTTATTTTATGTCGACTTTTCATATGCACCAACCTTAAAAAAACTATTTTGTCCTTAAAACGGCTTGAAGAAGGGAGATACACATAATTTTGAAACTAGCATTGCTAATTGATTTTTTTTTTCTCTCCCCTTTGGTCTTTCTTTCAACCAAAACATTACTTTTATAAAGAGACCGCCCAAACAACAATGGTCACCGAAAAAGATTCAAGACAATTGGTTTGGGTAGATCCGTTTCAATTTAGATTCGGTTGGTAGAAACTGTTAGCCGAACATAATTGAGACTTTAATATAACTTTTTACATTTGAATTGAGTTGCTTTTGAATTATCTGAACAGGTTATTTCCCTTATTTAGTGCGTGCCAGACTATCTACTTATTTCTAGGGAGACATGCTTCTATGAACACCAAAATTGAATGTTCTTTTGTATAAATGGCTAACTACAAATTATCGTATATCAACTATTAACCATCTTTGATGGGAAAATCCACTTAGATCTACCGTTGTAAGTGGAAAGGTCACGAAAATTTAATGCTTGCACTTGAAAGTTTTTAGGGCGGGTTTGGTAGACTGGTTAAGAGTCTGATCTTGTAAATGGGTGGTCTTCAGTTCAACACCAGCGGACAACTGCTAAATTTATATTTGTTAGATAAAATATTAACAGTAATGTACGTGCTTCTGATGCTATTTCTGTTCAAGAATGTGCAACTAAACAATATTAATTAGAATTATATAAGTTGCCAAAATTCACAGTTGGAGAAAATCGTTTGACCGGAAGTACGACTTTATTGAATGGGTTTTCCAGTTTTTTTTTTTTTTGTGATTTTCTCCATAAAAAGGCCGACGGTTTTTAATACACTAATAAGAATCGTAAGTGTAAAGAAAGTTTGCCATTTCGCAATAAGGAAAAGTCGTATGTGTGTTTTGATTAAGATGAACTACATTTTGTTTGAATAGTTAGCTCTTGCGTAGATTTCCATCTTTACAGTACGCTTTCAGTACTTTTGTAGACTACGCCACATACATAAAATTGAAGACAATATAATGAATAGCTAGCTACAAACTCCAGGTTTAATCAAAGTTTTTTAACTGAAAATTATGAATTCATTTGAGAATTTTCGTGGATGTTCAACAGCAATTTTATTTTATTTCATAATATAAATGGCCAAAGACAAAATGGCGGACTTGCATTGAATCTTGCATTCCCGCCTAATTCTCTTTTGCCTTCTTTTTCAAAAAATGAAATGAAAATTCTACATTTTTTCTTGAAAGCTCACATTAATTATATAAAACTGTAAATAATATGTTAGCAATGTAGTGGAAGAACAAAATCGAAAAATAATAGTTTAAAGTTTCTGAATATTTTATAGTATCCAAAATTGTATTTTTGTTAATATTTTATAATTTTTAGTGCTGTGAATTTACCTTCAAAAAGTATGTATTTTAGAACCAGGTATATTGAATCTGGTCATTACTAAATAGAAAAACAAAGGCACAAAATCCCGTTAGGGCAAACCTTTGTAAGAAAATTCCCCCGCGAGAGAGAGAGCAATTCCAAAGAAGAGAGCCATCAGCTTTAAAAGAGTAAAGAGTAGAGAGTCTCACATCAACCTTCAAACAGGACACTTCAGGAATTGCTCTCTAAATATCTGTGCCAGTTTTGCATTAATCTTGATAAATACTTAATTTCTTAAACATAATAGTGTGATATTGTAAAATACTTAAATTAACTAAATAGACTCGTTCTAGCTATCAAGGTGAAAACATCAGAGCCAGTATCAAGTTTTAAGAATTATTCCAATTAATTTATAAGCATATTGTTGTTAACTTAATTTCTCTTAGAGAATATATCTTTTGAAAAACAGTGCGACTTCCTTATTATTGCTAACACTTCATTCTCTTTTAAAATTACAAACTTATAAGCCCTTTTCACTAAAACGCTCGTGCTACACGCTACTACTACTACAAATACAACTCAACACCATTACATTACATTGGTGCCAGCTGTTTGGGATATTTTCAACGAGAATCCACAAATTTACAAGTACGTAAAAATTTTAATTTCATAATTAAACAAATTATCCATCAGATAATTTGATTGTTTTTTTAAATTACTTTCTCAGCGGAAATATCTTCAATATTTCCCATTATTGAATTTTCTAGTGAATTTCATTTTTAAAGTTTTGTAATTGTACCACTTGTACCTCAATCCCTTTCGAATTTTGAATTTATGAGTGTACTTAATAGATCCCAAATTATAAAGATATTACGCGATAATAACCTTTCTGTTGGAGGCAATTTACTCCAATTACGTAGACGTCTTGAAAAATATAATCTTTCCCCAAGCAATTCGTTCACTGACAAAATGTATAAGATTAATGGACAAGACATGGCATCGACGCTGCTGTAGAATATTTACTTGCGCAGCAGCAATTAGCAAATCCTCCAATTAATAATCAACCTAGTCCCTTAAGGAATTTGCAATTGATCAATAGCTTACCTACCTTCGATGGCGAAAATTCAGCCAAAGTGTCAGATTTCCTAGACCAAATTAGCCATTGTGCTAGTCTTTCTGGCTGGGACGACGCTGCCAAATTAGAAATATTAGCGCTTAGACTCTCAGGGTCTGCAAAAATCTTTACGACACCCAGAAAGCGGAATTACAACGCCAGGGTACAAATATAACGTATCCTCTAATTTCTGAGCGACTTCTAGCCCGATTTCGTAAGGAAAAAACACCCTTAGTCCTCTTACAACAGATGACTAATATTCAGTCCTTGCCCACTGAGTCTCCTGAAACATTCGCGGATAGGATTAGACATATCCAATCCGCCATTCATCTAAAAGCTCAAGCTAACCCACTCGAGGCCTTACAAACAATATTAGATAAACTGGCCACTGATGCATTCTTGAAATCACTTCCTCAACCGCTTCGTAATGAGGTACGAACGAAGCTACCTCAAAAATTAGATGAAGCACTTTCCTATGCCAATGCCCTAAAAGAAGTTCAGGCTTCTGAATCAAACCCCACAGTTTTCGCTGTTACTGCGAAAACTTCCAATTCTCGTACACCTCCATCTCCTTGTCGTTACTGTGGACAAATGCATTTCCACAGAGAATGCCCGCATCGTAATAAAAGTCCAAAGCCACAATTAAAACCAACTACCACTTGTAGAGTATTTAATGTAATAAAGAACAGACCTTGTCGCCATTGTTCCGGTCCACATTTTGACGTGGACTGCACCAACAAATTCAGACCAAAACCTCGTACTAACTTTGGCAAAATGCCTAAGAAATTTAATGTTCCTCAAAACCTTAATCACAGAGCAAATAGTAATAATCGCTATAATAATAATAATAATCAATATTATAGTAATAATCATAGTCCTCGAATTAATTCAAATAATTCACGATTTAACTCTTATTCAGATAGACCCCAGTATAGTCATAATAATAATGGTTACGAAACTAGCAATCACCTCCAAAATAGGCCCACTTGCCAATATTGTTCAACATTTGGACATACGGCTCGTAATTGTTTCCAAATACAGCCCAAAACGAGTTAGCCCTCAGTCGCTTTCTCGAAAACCTGATATGACCATGGCGCAATCATAGCTGCTTCCATCAGTCCTGTCTAACTAGGTAATACCTAACTATGGCATCACGTCCCTTCATTTGCATGCGGACAATGTCAAAAATTCCAAATTTTCTGGCGAATTCATACTTTCGCAATTAAAAGGCAATTTCCAATGAATACTTGTAGAAACATTCTTACAGGGCAATCATTAATTTGCGCACGTATCTAACATTTAAATTCAACATTCAATTGTCAACTAGTACTCAAACACACCAATTTAGTACTAATCGCTAAGTTCACTAAAATTCCTAGTAACTAGCCACAAAATTTCTGTGCCACCTCGCGCACACAATACATACACAACTATACATTGAATCTCTTGAAATAATTCTCAATCTATCACACTTCTTAACTTTACATACTACACCACATGTAAATGTTATATATAACATAAATGTATCAGGTTTATATCTAATTAAGTTGTTGCAATAATGACATATTATTTTTGTTTCAGCACTGAAAACTATCGTACTTCGAGTCATAAAATTATTCCGGCTTTAATATTTGTAATTATTGCATTGTATATTTAAATAATAATTGTAATTTATTTTATTTTGCAGAAATCAAGATCACCAACTGAATTCGTAGTTACTTTTGATGAGATGATATTAATATTTTTTTTATATATTGTATTTACCTAATTAATTAATATTTTTTTCAGTTTGCCTTAAAAGGAAATTAAATAATTTGTATTATTCTTGTACTTGTTTATCATTTGTATTTTAATGTTATTGTTAACTTAAGGTATCTAGAAAACACAGCAAAGCTGAAGAGCTGATGAACATACAGTCGGCTTCACCCTTGTGCATACTCCCTCAAGATATATATTCATCTTTACTTCTTAGCTTTAATAATTTTTACACTAATATTTGTTGAAATTTAAATTTGTTTAACCTCTCTTTTACAGATCCAAGAATCTTCGTCGACTGCACCATTGCATGAGCACGAATGTTATTGCATGCGCATGAATTTAATTGCATGTTATAATTGCATGATTAGTCAATATTGCACGTTATTTGTTAGAATTTTATCATATAAATTTATGTATAACTCTGTATGATTATTTTCAGAAACACAAGATTTCTACAAAAGGAAAGGATCTTCATCTTCTCATACCCTTTGCGATCATCCTCACATCCTTGCGCATCCCTGCACGCTTATTAAATATATATATTTTTTTTATTTGCGTATTTTGTGTATTTATTTATTTGTTAATTATTTTTGAAATACTTAAGAGTTTTTTTTTGTCCATATAGAGTTCATTCAAGAAACTACATACACACCTACAGTACCGACTTATCTACACTGATCACCTTGTCTACCCATTGCCAGTCACTTCTTCATCAGCAACACTCTCACTCGTCAAGCAGTGTTCGCCTATCAGCCTACCACCACAGCAACGCTCACACATCCAAGCAGCGTTTGCCGCAGAAGAAGATGACTGCAGCGTACAACACACGGCCACCTTGCAGACGTTACACACACACGCCCCTCGATAACTTCCATGCCTCTACAACTCCAGATTATCTCCCAAATTTTTCGTGCCGAAAAATTTCTCCAGGAGGGGGGATAATGTAGTGGAAGGACAAAATCGAAAAATAATAGTTTAAAGTTTCTGAATATTTTATAGTATCCAAAATTGTATTTTTGTTAATATTTTATAATTTTTAGTGCTGTGAATTTACCTTCAAAAAGTATGTATTTTAGAACCAGGTATATTAAATCTGGTCATTACTAAATAGAAAAACAAAGGCACAAAAATCCCGTTAGGGCAAACCTTTGTAAGAAAATTCCCCCGCGAGAGAGAGAGCAATTCCAAAGAAGAGAGCCATCAGCTTTAATAGAGTAAAGAGTAGAGAGTCTTAACTCTACCTTCAGACAGGACGCTTCAGGAATCGCTCTCTAAATATCTGTGCCAGTTTTGCATTAATCTTGATAAATACTTAATTTCTTAAACATAATAGTGTGATATTGTAAAATACTTAAATTTACTACAGACTCGTTCTAGCTACCATAGTGAAAACATCAGAGCCAGTATCAAGTTTTAAGAATTATTCCAATTAATTTATAAGCATATTGTTGTTAACTTAATTTCTCTTAGAGAATATATCTTTTGAAAAACAGTGCGTCTTCCTTATTATTGCTAACACTTCATTCTCTTTTAAAATTACAAACTTATAAGCCCTTTTCACTAAAACGCTCACGCTACAACCACCTAACTACAAACACAGCAAAACATTACAGCAATAACTTGATTTTTTTGCATTTTTTATATAATTTTTTTTTTTAAATTTAAGCCGCGTCAACATCTATGGTCGTTGGCGCCCGGCGCCTTCTCAATGCACTGCCGTTCTCTCGTTACAGACAACACTGTCCATCACCGGACAGTGAGTTATAGAGGCTTCTTGGAAGAAAAAAATCTAAGGGTAGCACAGCTGGACTCGAACTCGGGTCTTCCGCGTGGGAGTCCAGTATGCTAAAACCACTTAGCCTATTCCCTTCCCTTATAAAATTTTTATTACATAATTTGATAACTTATAAAATACCTATGAAGAAAAATTAATAAAAAAAAATTCTAAACTAGTTTTTTCAAAGAAATAATTAGCTATATATAATTAATCCAATCACAGTATGGAAGTTTAGATGTCAAATGTGGGCTTGTATTTTAGGCCACTCAGAAATTTAACATTTCATTAAGGGTTTGAAACATCTTCATTTCTACATTGCGATTGGCTAATAATTTATAACAAATTATTTCTATTAAAAATCTAGTTCAGAATTTTTTATTAATTTTCCTTTTGTAGATATTATATAAATTATCAAATTGTGAAATAATAATTTTTTATAAAAAAATGCAAATAAAGTCATTTCTAATATAATATTTAAATAATTAATGTGAGCTATAAAGAAGAAAATCGAATTTTCATTTCATTGTTGAAGAAGAAGACAAAAGATAATTAGGCGGGAATGCAAGATTCAGTGTAAGTGCGCCATTTTGTATTTGACAATTTATACTAATAGGAAAAATTAAATTGACGTTAAACATCCACAAAAATTTTAAAGCTTTTCTTAGACCTGGAATTTGCTGTTATTCATTTATTGTCTTTAATTTTATGTATGTAGCGCAGTCTACAAAGTACTGAAAGATATGCAATAGCTAATATGTGTATATGCATGTGTGTAGTATAGCTCAAAACCGACAAATCACAGAAAGTTCAAACTTAATATTCCGTTTAGGTAAGTTCCCAACTGTCAGTAAGTTGTCTGTCAAAAATCCGTCAACCGGATGTACCACTTTACTGAATGGTTTTTTTTCCCTTTTTTTTTACAGTATTTTAGAAAATGGCTCCAACGATTTTCGGGCGAGATGTAAGGTTACGTTTTCCTTAAAAGTGCTATCTTAGTTGATTATTATAATTGATTAGAAATAAATAGAGTGCCAGCATTCGTGTTTTAAGAAAATTAGTAAACCGGAAGCGCGTTTTTTACTGAACAGTTTTTTTTTTTTTAAGGTTTCGCAATTTTCTCCATAAAAACACCGACGTATTTCATTCACTTGGGTATACTAACGATAAAATTTTTGTCAATTACAGTGTTCACCTGCAGTAAGAGAAATTTGTATGAGAATTTCACACCAGATTTTTGTTTATATTGAGTAAAAAAACGATTGCAGAAAATTATTATTCTAGTTAATAAAAATTAATGACACATAAATAAAATTTATTGATGTAAACAATGCATAAGCCCCCAATAAAGATGTACACTTTAGTGTTTGTGTTCAGAGAGAAAAAGGAAACATTTATTCTTAGTATAAAAGGTTTTAGATTGAAATTTATACAATAGCCAGCTGTGATATATTAGCTATTTCTTTATAAAGTTTCAGTAGATCTTAAAAGAGACACATTATTAGGTGGACAAAACAAAATAGGAAACAACCATTTGGCCATGTTCCAAATATAGATTTCAAACAATCAATCTTGCTAAATCAGCAGGAAGGCTTTTTTTATTTTTATTATTTTGTACAGTGTACGAGTGTAAAGAGATTAAAATATTTGCTGATTTATTTTATAATATTGTAAAGAATGTTAAATAGCAAAATCATAAAAATTGAATAATTAATTCAAAAATTTGTCAATTTTTACTTTCTCTTTTTGCGGCTGGTGTGTGTGTGTATTTGAGAGACTGAGAATGGGAGTAAGTGAGAGACCAGCGTGATTCAAAAAGGGAAAATCGTAGGTACATTTTAATCGAAGTACAATATTTAGTTATACTGCTATCAAAGTACTCGACAATTAGCTGTTCATCAAAATCGGTCCACCGGAAGTGCCACTTTATTCGAGTTTGAAAATTGATAACATAGATAAGTTTTTTTCTACAATTTTTATAATGAAAAATTAAAAGAAGAAAAATTATTGTATACGCAAATGTTGACCCATTCACGCTAATAAATACTTTCTCGCCAATAAATACATTCAAACCAATAAAAACACATTCACGCCAAAAACAGCTCGAATACAGCTCCAATACGATTTATTTTAACACATTCGCAGATCGCTTTGGCCTCTTAAAGGGCAAAGCGAAAACATTGCATATGATTAGCCATCTGCGAATGTGTTAAAATAAATCGTAGGCGCATGAATGCTTAGAGTAGGTTTTTCTTTTATCAGGGGTTGAGAGAAAATTGATAAAAGTATTTCAACCCCATAGCTGCTTTAAGTTAAATTTAGTTTTCATCATATTTTTAGAATGTGCAGGAACATTAATTTAAAGTACTGCACATCCAAGTTGTGCAGTAAATCGCCTTCTTCGCGATATTATTATTTTATTATAATTAGTTATTAATTAATAAGATCAATTTACATTTTATATCTACTGAGTTTTATAATTAAACAGTAAGCTTTCTTACATTAAAATCTACCCCAGTTGTTAATAAAATAAGGGATGGCACAAACAATAAATTCACACTCCCCCCTCGTCGACTAGATCGATGATATAAGAGGGGATGTGAGGGTAGATTCTTGAACACCTATGGCTCCACCCTGCCTTGCTGAGCAAAGTGTTGTGTGTGGAAGCCACACAGGTTTAGCATGTGCCATCCCAGCTCGAGTGGCCATAGAATATGAAAGATTTAATGGCTAGAGGCGCTAATGACCATCTAGTCGATGCGCTGAAAAAAATAAAAAAAAAACAATATATAGTATATAAACTCTCCATGCCGGTTGACCAATTTTAAACGGAACCTGAGTTCGGATACGGTGACCTAAATGAAATCTTTGAACTCTGGGATTTTTCATTTCTAAGACATTTAGTTCATTTAGTAGGAGTTTTCTTTTTGTATATTTAACATTTATATTTATTTCTTCCAAAATTTTTTACATTATTATCAATGTTTAAAATTTTTTCTTTTTTTTAGTTTCTCTTACTCTTAGTAATCGTGTCAAATTTTCGATATCGAGTTTTCACCGGAAATATCCGTTTTGAAGTCCCCTGAGTCTAAAAAAGTGGGTTTTTAGCAAATGGTCTGTATTTGTGTGTATGTGAACAGCATAGCTCAAAAACGAAAAACGAATGAAAGAAAGTTGAAACTTGATATTCCCTTTAGGTATCACTATGGCTTTTGACAATACGTTATCTGTCAAAATTCCTCAACCGGAAGTACCATTTTACTAGTTTTTTTTTTACTTTTTTTTTTTTGCGTTTTTCTCAAAAATGGCTGCAACGATTTTCTTGCGACTTGTTATATCAACTACACATACAATGGGTACAACTTTTAGTTAAATTATTTCTCTGGGAAAATTCATTTAAGCGTATTTTTGGGAGACAGGTGGGGTTGGGTTTTCCTAAAAAAGGGCTATTTCAGTTTATTACACAATTCTATCAGCTAAATAATATTAATTAGAATTAAATATGTTGATGAAATTCTGAGTTTGAAGAAAATCGGATGACCGGAAGTGCGTTTTTATTAGTGAATATTTAATAGTTTTCTACTATTTTCTTTAAAACGACTCTATCTATTTTCTTTAAACTTAGAATGTGAACTACACATATAAAGAGCTACAACTTTTATTTGAAACTTTTCTTTTGGTAAAGTCATTTAAGGGGGCTTTTAGTGGAGGGATAGGCTTATGGTTTTCCTTTAAAGTGCTATGGTTGATTATAAAATTCTACCATCCAAACAAAATTAATTAGAAATGAATAGATTGCCAAAATTCCAAGTTTCAAAAAAATTAGTAAACCGGAAGTGCGCTTTTACTGGACAGGGTTTTTTTTTTTTTTTTTTTCCAGATTTTGCGTTTTTTTCCATAAAAACACCAACGAATTTCATTAAATATGGTATACTAACGATATCGAGTTTTTACCGGAAATATCCGTTTTGAGGTCCCCTGAGTCCAAAAAAGTGGTTTTTAGAAAATGGTCTGTGTGTGTATATGTGAACAGCATAGTTCGAAAACGAAAAACCGTAGAAAGTAAAAACTTGATATTTTGTTAACGGTATCACCATGGCATTTGACAATACGTTATCTGTCAAAATTCCTCAACCGGAAAGTACCACTTTACTAGTTTTTTTTTTTTTACTTTTTTTGCGTTTTTCTGCAAAATGCCTCCGACGATTTTCTTCAAACTTGTTATATCAAACTAAACATACAAAGAGCTAAAACTTTTATTTGAAACATTTCTCTGGAAAAATGTATTTAAGGGCAGATATATGGGAGGGGTGGGGTTAGGTTTTCACCTAAAGAGCTATTTCAGTATATTAGATAATTCTGTCATCTAAATAATGTTAATTATGATTAAATATGTTGTTGAAATTCTAAGTTTGAAAAAAAAAACGGATGACCGGAAGTGCGTTTACCTTACCACTTCGCAAATCGCAAAAAAATGATTTTTTCTTTCTCACTTTTTCGCGATTTTCTCCCCTACCCTAAAATGTTTTTCTCTATAATGCTATCATAGTTGATTATACAATTCTATCATCCGAAGAAAATAATTAGAAATAAATAGATGGCCAAAATTGCCGAGTTTTAAGAAAATTAGTAAACCGGAAGTGCGCCTTTACTGAACAGGGGTTTTTCAGTTTTCGCCATATTTGAATTAATTTGGTACACTAACTATAAAATTTGTCAATTATAATTTTGAGAACTGGAGTAAGAGAAAGTTATGTGAGTGTTTCACACCAGATTTTTTTTTCTTCCACTTCATTAGTGTTGTTCCAATTTTCGTTTCTGTGATGTTAACTTATTTCTATATTGTCAAGTTTAATCGTATTAATTTCTTTTGTTAAGAAGAGTGTCTGATTGGTTGGAAAATTCAACAAAAATGAGATTATTTCCTAAACTTTATTAATAAAGACTTTATCAATAATTTTATTTTTTAAATTAAATGTTCTCTCAAAATGACGTTTGAATTATTTTTAATTCGTCATTTTAGATTCTTTCAAATGTTTATAGGTTATGAATTATTGTCACATTCTCTTCATGTGTGATTTTTAACTTTCAATTTTCTCTTTACTTTCACTTACAGATGTAAGAGGTATGAATTTATTGGGTATAAATAAAATATCTCAAAATCGAAATATCGCTGGAAGTTGCAGTTTATGTTCCGTATAGTTACACCCATAGTATATATATAGGATTCCGGAAGTTTTCGTTTCCAAAATTCGACAATAGGAAGTGCTAATTTTTTTGATTTTTTTTTTTTTTCTGGTTTATTATAATTTTCTCGAAAGATGTTTTAATGATTTGGCTTTGAACTTTGCATATTGATTACGCACATAGTTTTATCCAATTTATTTGAAACATATTTTCCGAGAAAAATCTATTTTGGGGACTTGGGGGCGGGGAACTGAGACTTTAAGCATCTTCAATTTATGTCTCATCAGATAATTTTTTTTTTTTTAACTTAAGGCGCGTTCAACGTCTATGGCCAATGGCGCCCGGAGCCTTCTCATTGCACTGCAGGCAATGTTCCGTTTAGTTACAGACAACACTTGTCCATCACCGGACAGTGAACTGTAGGGGCTCCTAGGAAGAAAAAAATTTAAGGGCAGCTCAGCTGGACTCGAACCCGCGTTCTCTGCGTGGAAGTCCAGTGCGCTAACCACTGAGCTAATCCCTTCTCTTATCAGATAAATTTACTATTCTACACTTGTAGTTAAGAGAAATAAATACAGTTTCATGGCCAGAACAATTAAAAGTGACTAAACTTATATTATATCTAGTGTAATGTGATAACAAGAAGGAGTGATAACAGAAATGTATAATTTTTAATTATAAAAATTATAACTAGTGGTGCCAGCCAGTCGCGGTCAGTGCACGGTCAAAGGACCGCCCGCCAAAGACACACCGCTTTCACAAGGGTCAACAAATCACTCAAAAGACCGATTACCTGGCTACAGTCCTTTGATAACTACCATCACCTGTCGCCACACCTGTTCACCGACGTATTCAAGACCTAGGGTCAACACACGGCAATAAACTAAACACTCAAAAGACCGAACACCTGGCTACAGTCCATTGATAATACACCTGGGTACAGTCCATTGATACTGCCATCACTAGATAGATAGATAGATTATACCGGGGAAGGCTAATCAGCCTTACGCACCCGACACCCCAGGATCTATTGTGCACCCGCTAGTGGAGCCCTCCCCTATCCTGTCCTTAACCGAACTGTGGAATTGGGGGGGGGGGGCTCCTAGGTGGTCAATCAGAGTACCCGCCATCAGAGCACCCCTCGAGTCCTGCTTGCCTTAGAAGACTTAATAGGTCCGAGAGAGGGCCCTGGCTGAGGCTTGTTGGCACCAGCTTCTCCTTACCAAAGAGGCGGTACCTTAGCCAGACCAGCCCCTCGCACTGACATACCACATGCAGTGCCGTCTCCTCTTCTTCCTGACAAAACCTGCACAGGCTATCCGTTGCCAGGTCCATGCGATGCATGTGCTTGTTTAATCTACAATAGCCAGTGAGAATGCCAACGGCTATCCTTATGGCCACCCGGCCTAGTTGGAGTAATTCTGCAGTTAGCTTGGGCGAGTAGCTATAGATAAACTTTTTCGCCTGTCTCTGGCCTGGAGTTTTGACCCACCATTCCCTTGATCGGTTCTGCATCCATAGCTTAATGGATGCACTCCTGAGGCATCTTGAGACACCGCAGAACGGCTCCGGCCCGATAAGCGCTCTCATTGAACCCTCCCGGGCCAGGCGGTCCGCCGCCTCATTGCCTCTGTGACCCGAGTGCCCAGGTACCCAAACCAGGAAGACCTTATTGTGGCTACTAATTTCCCTTAGTGCACCTAGGCAGTCCCACACCAGCCTTGAGCTGATCTCCCACGAGTCAATTGCCCACAGAGCAGCCTGGCTATCCGAATAAATGACGACTCTGGAGTTATGCACTCCCCGTCTTCTTATTTCGGCGGCGCAGATAATAATCGCGACTAGCTCCGCCTGAAAGACCGTAGCTAGCCTTCCCAGGCTCACCGAGATATTACATCTCGGATGAGCCCCGTACACGCCGGCTCCCACTCCGTCACCCATCTTGGACCCGTCCGTGTACCACATAGATTCGCCTGTAATTGGCGGCCCATTCTTCCATGCCTCTCTGTCTAATATCAAGACTTTGAAGGGTTTTTGGAAGTCATACCTAGGAGTCATTATATCCGTAGGCAGGCCCAAAATCGGGTCCGCCTCCAGCTCCTCCCATAGGTCTTGATGCTTCCCAGTGTGCCTGGGATAAATGGGCGCTTGTCCCTGTTGTAGTCGTGCCACAACTGCTCTTGCAACGCCTTGGACGTAGATGTGGAGTGGTGGAAGGTTGCCATCACCTATTGCCGACCTATTCAAAACCTAGGGTCAACACACGGAAATAAAACTAAACACTCTAAAGACGACCCACCTGGCTACAATCCTTTGATAACCGCCAACACCTGTTCAAGAACTAGGGTCAACACACGGCAAGAGATGTTTGAGTGTGGACCGTAATTACAAGACTTGTCAATGTGTGGTGATGGCAATATAAGGTGTCTCTCGACAGGAGTGGGGAGGACTATTCTCAGTATTTCATCAGCGTAACATCAAGATTCTACCAGTGACAAAATTCATACATCGGAGCGCGTCCCTATTAAGTATTTAAACATACAATTTAGCAATCATTATAGTTGGTGCATTCTAGTACCTTAAATCCATTTTAATTGTAGTTATCTTTTCAAACGTTTAAATTATTGTTAAAATACACATATAATCTATTTCGTAAATTCGAATTCATATTCCGAATAACAGCTCTCTAAAATCTCTAACTAACTCATAACTATTCATCGCATCACAACACCTCACCAAGACATCTGAACCCCATTACACTAGTAATCAATCAATCAATCAGTCGTAGTTCTTCAACAGAAATTATTAACAACACATACACTTTGCCAAACTTATTTTTAATCTTTCACTTCTGAATATCCCTTCACCATAAAAATCTATTTGGCTTAGTTTTTCATTAAATAGGTGTACAGCATATGTGTCTAGACACACCGTTTATATGGAACGAAATCCTGTTCATCCATATTGAAATATATATATCTAGTTTTAGTAAGTAGATGATAAGGGAAGATATTTATTTATTCTTTCTCTCTCTCTGCTTTCACTCTCTCTTTCTAACCGGGCACAGCATTTTCCTTTGCAGTGTCTCCAGTCTGTAACTCCTAACAAGAGGGTACATATAGATTAGGGTTGTGACGTTGCACCACCAACATAATCCAACTATTGTCCAAGGATTAACATCACAATCCAGCCTGGCGACAATTAATTCAGTCCTGGAAATCCAGTTAAGTCATTCAATAAGTTGGGTGTATATAAGCTTGGTTGCTGCAGAGCAACACAATCTCTTAGATAGATAAACCCCTCAATATTATTTACCACAGTAACCTACAGTAGTAACAAATATCAAGTATTGTCTAGTTACAACAAACACGATTACAGATTATATCTAACCCATATTAATTTTACTAGAATATTTAATAATTTTAATTTGTCTTATCAGAAATAGAGATTGTTGTTGCATTTTTTATTTTTTTATTTATTGTATAATTTACTATTTTAGTTGAAGAAAATCAACTTCGAACAGCTTCAATTTTTATATAAATACGTTTATTTAATAAGAACAGAGCAGGGGCGAGTGTTGGTGTAGTGGTAATCAGCATGGACTTGTAAGTGGGAGGTTTGCAGTTCGAGTCCCGCTTATAACTACTAAATTTTATATTTAATTAAAAAATATTTATAGTAAAGTAGGTCTTCCGCCACCGTCCACGACACCTACTTTAGGTAGCTGGACGTTAAGCCAGCCTGAAAAAATAGGCAATACTTTACTTTACTTTATTAAAAACAGAGCATAAGAAAAACTACGTCAAACTAGCTTTTTATTTTTGTTTGTTTGTCATCTTCAAGAACCTATTGGGTCATCAGATCCCGGAAATTCCTTCTTTTCAACAACCTTTCTTTACACTCAAGTCACTTTTATGGAGCCCACATGCTGCTCCTTCCTGGATATCCTCTTCCATTTCTTGTGAGGAATTCTTCGTTTCCTATGTTCACTTGGGTTGTAGCCCAACATTTTCCATTATCCTTCTTCTTAGCAGCTTTTTTGTGGCAATTGAGAACAAAAGCTTTAATCTGCATGTACATGATCATTTATTTGTATGTTTCGGTATGCGCTCTAATCGCAAAATACCGCAGTTTCTTTAAGAAATTAGAGCTTTCGAGCTATTTTTTTTTTTAAATATCTGAGTTTGTGAGCATAAAAGATTGTGCCCAACAGAAAGAAGCTGTAGATCCTTCTTTTCGTAAACAGAAAAACAAAAAAAAAATATCTTTTCGTAGGCAGGCTGACACTTTTATATCCTAGTACAAAATACGAAATACCTTTGTTCCTTGATTTATTCTCATTTATATGTTCTTATCTGAAGAATCTTTTGAGAAATTAATACTCCCAGATTATACTTAACCCTGATCTGTATAGTAGATACATTCTTCTTAGATAAGGAGAATTTCTACGCCCTGTGAAGGCCATATATTCTGTTTTGCCACTAAGAATTCCCACACCCCAAACAGAACAAGCTTCAGCCAATATACGAATCATAAAGCTAAGCTCATCTTGATCTGATGCGATTCTAATTTGATAATCCGCAAATTGTAGGTTGTAGGAATTGTGAGGCAACTTCCTTCATCAACTTTTATTCCCATTCCACGGCACTTCCTTTTCCACTCTTTTGATGCTTGTTTAGCAGTTTAATAGTGTAAAACAAAGACAAAAATCTTTCTTGGTAGGAAAAGCTAAAGAATATAAGAAATATCGCTTCCCCCTTAATGAAGCTTTCGCTTCATTATACAGGCACTTGATGGCGCTAGTGTGCTTCTTACATATGCCACTTAACTGCTTTCCAAAATTTCTTCTCAGTATCATAGACTTTTTTTAAAGGTTCACCTAGACTAGATGTACTTCCTGAACCTTTCTACGAACTGAGTTAGTGAAAAGGTATGACCAGTACATGATCTCCCAGCTGTGTGTGAGAACGAAATTTCGCAAAAACAATTTTCGCAATTTAGATCAGTAATTAGACTATCTTCAGAGAATGGGTGATTGGGTCTGTTGTGATAGAACACATCAGAAACATATTCCTTAAAGCTTGCTTCATCTTTATTATCTATTGATTTCAGATGTTGATCCATCGTCACAATGTTTTGAGAATGAGATCGTGGACGTAATCTTTCAGGACTATGTGTCCTAACTAAGGAGTGTTTACAGAATACTCTTTATAAAGAATGTAACAGTAAGTACTCCGACTTTGCATTCTGCTATGACAGACCTTACCTCGAACTTTAGTTAAATCAATTTAAATATTATTACAAAAAAAAAGAAGAAATATAGTGAGGAATGTAAAAAATGAACAGAAGGCGAACAATTGGATGTAAATGCGACTGCAAGCAATAGGGTGCGCTCCTTCTACACTTTAAGTGTGACCCTAAAGTATTTTTTCTTCTTATATTGTGGTTGACGGTTGTGATGTAGAATTTCCCCTAGAGATTTAAAACTGTCTAGTTGGGGGAATAGTAAATAAACTTTGTGGCTTTTAATGTAAGATAAGAAAGAAGTGTGATTTACATTAAATTAAAGCACATACTAAACAGGATTGACGGTAATAACTTCTGAGAGGCAACAAAACAAGAATACTATCATCAATAAAATACAACACCATGTGGCTGCACAAAAAACAGATTAAAGTCCTAAATTGAAGACTTGTTTTTACTGTGATTTCTAATAAATATTTAATGGTAAAACCCTATGTAAAATAGAGTTCCTTCTGCACTCGTTCGAATCAATTTTAATGCGCTGCTTGGGCTGTTCGAGTTTATTTTGGAAGGATGAAAAATAATTCAGTAATGTACCGCGTTGTAGACACCATCTCATTCTTCCTTGAGATAAAGCAATGCAACATCTCCAGCGCATCGCTAGAGTCTTTCTCGACGTGAAGCATGTCTCTGGAATCTCAATGGCACCCTACCATCTACCTATTCCCCCATCCTTAAATCCTTTTTGTCTGATCCATATTTCCATGTATTGGTCGAATCCTCTTTTTCTTCTTTATATCGCTCTGAGGCAGATGTGCCACAGGGCACTATCCTCGACCTTTATCTACACAATATTATACACTGGAGACATTCTTACCCGAACAGATACCCTTCTCACAAACTATACTGATGATACTTGCTATTCTCTCTTCTCACCAAGATTCTATGATCTCCTAAAGAAACCTGTAGGGCAGACAAAAAACATTTCAAGTAATTTTGCAAGTAGATGGCAATGCTATTTGAGTTCTCATGTAACCTGTCTATTAATTCCTTTTGAATTGTGTCAATACCCTAATTAATTAATTTTCAAATTAATAGTAGATGCAAATGAATAGTAAAGAATTCTATTTAAAATCGAGTAGATTTTTTGTGATGGGCAATCTAACAAGCTCACTCGTTCTGGCTGCCTAGGCATGAAGGATTTCTGGGCAATGAGAAAGCGGATGGATGAATTGAGCCCAGAATGTTGAAATACACCTTTTATGGACACGGGACATTTGTAATAGAGTTTCCAGGGCGTTGATAAGGTCCAATTTTTACGTTTTGGGTTCTCAGAAATATCATTGGCCAAAGGTAAGCGAAAGAGTTTATTAAAGAAACCTGGACTGAAGACGCGACACCGACCCATGTCTTCTGCAAATGCGAGGCCTTCCACTTTATTTAAGGGGGGATTTCACAAAAGATCCATTTGGAGCACAGTGATTGTGGGCAGTCGGAACACTCCCTCTTTTAGTATTCTATTACATTTCTATAAGTTTTTGCTGATGAATTATTTTGGAGCAACATAATATATTTGTAATGACATGGCAAGGTCATAGCAATGTCAAACCTTCACAACACATAACAAAAGAAAGAATAATTTATAACTAGTGGCCTAGCCGGCCGCTGTCTTCAAGACAAGGCCGCGGCCAAACAAACAAAACCAAGGGTCAATACTTTACATCAAAGCAAGCACCGATAAGCTGGCCACTGACCTAAATCGCTGGTCACCGAACTAACCAAGGTCGCACACTAGGACAGATGTCTTGGTGTGAGTGTTGCTAACACTGATATAAACTTCGCCCCATTGGAAGGGGGGATAATTATACTTCAGTACGTCTTCAAGATCATTATACGAGCAGCAGTTCCGCGTCCCTATACAGTTTTTATTTATACTTATTTCCTTAGTTGTGCATCTTAGTTCATTTATTTTAATCATTCTAAATTATTAGTTATTTATCTCCTATTTATTTCTAAGTATTTCTTGTTAATAGGTACCATCACTCACGTTTAAATTATTGTACAAATACAGTCTATTTTTATAAATTCAGTGTTAATAATTCGAGCACTAACTTCAAAAAAATCTCTAAACTAACTTCCGCCTCTTCAAGATATCTACTACATACCATAGGAATCACAATAAACGATTCCACTACATATTACAAGCAGCCTAGTTTCTGGAAAAACCGAAAATTTGACGGAACGGAGCCCTCATTAGCTCAATGACCAGGAAGTATTCTACTCAAGCATGGATCGTGCCCAAAGCAATTGAACAGAACTTTCCTTCTTTGAAAGAATTCCTTAACATTAAAGGACGGAAACTCTATAAGAATTTCTGGTTGTTTGAGAGAAGAAAAACTATGGAAAAGAAGAAAGAAAAGGAGATAATGAAGAAGCAGATATTATACTAATAAGACTAAGTTGGCTGGGATTTGGCGGGGCAGGATAGAGGGGAATTCTAAACGACCAGCATGGTACAACTCTAGAAATAGGCAGACTAAAACTTAGTTGGTTACATGGTGTAACCAATATGGCTAATTTTGGATATTTCCTTATGGGAGAACGACTAGCGTTGGAGAAAACTCATTAAGGTGGCCAAGATCCTCCGAGGGCTGCAAAACCAGGTAGGATGGGTGTTAATAGACTACAGCAACTCTGCTATTTAGCGTTAAAGAAACTAAAGACTTCATTGGTTTACTGGCTGTGCTCCTATCATAAGAACAATCATAGATTTTTAAAAAATAATTATTATAAGCCAAGTCTACTGCGCCAGAGCGCGGCCGCACACTATTTCTTTTTATGATACATTTAAAAATTGTACAGATACTTTTTCATTCGACGCATCTGTATGGTGGAATGGAAAGAAAAATTTGGAAAACAGAAATAAAATCTAATCAATATTCCCAGTTTCCCTTAGGGTAAATCCAGCCCTGTCCTTTGACTCTTCGTGGGTACAATCAAGAAGTCCTCTGTATGATTGACAGTACAGTTATTTGATGTGGTTTGTAGAAAAGTGCTTTTTTAAGTATTAAAAGATGAATATCCGAACAACATTGTAAGTTACAAAAGTATAATTTTTTTACAGAAATTGAAAAAATTCTAAAATGCATAATATTAATTATTGTTCATAGAATGGTTAGTTTATCAGCTTTTAAACATTAATAAAACTATCTGATATAGTTAAAATCTATGTAAAACTATGTAATTTTATTAAATGATAATAAATAGAGTTAATATATTTCATAGAAATAGAAATAACAATGTAACTGATGTTCATTGCGTGTTTTTTTTATTTTATTACAACTTTGTTCTGTAGACTTTTCTACAATATTTATTTTGTATTAATGACATGGAGGCGCTAAATGTTTTATTAGGGAGGTGTAGTATATAAAAGCAGTGTTGTATTGTGGTAATGGGTTCAATTCCCGGTCCTGATCTTCGAATTTAATAGATATACTAATAAGAGTAAGTAGTAGTAAATGACTTTGCTATTGTAGTAGAAGAAGAAATGCAAAAATAAATAGTTTTGAAAAATATTTTAAGTGAAATAATTTTGGCAAAAATAATGTATTTTAGAGTCAGCTACTATAATTTAAGGTCATTGCTGCGAAAGAGGCAAAAGCACAGGAATCCGTTAGGTAAATAACAATGCCACTTGGCCAACTGTTTTGTAAGAGAGAATCCCCCATTAGAGAGGGCATTCCTTCAATATAGTCTGAGCTAGACATTTCACAAGAGAACACTTCAGGAATCGCTATCTTAGAATCAGTGCAGTTCCACAATATATTAATAAGTTTATAATATCTTTGCAAAGAACTTGTAGTTATTAATTTATTAGAATATATTTATTGTTAGCAGTGGTGACTACTTTCTTATTTCTGATACTTCTCTCTTAAACATATATACTTACAAGCCCCTTTTACAAAACCGCTCAAGCCACTACAAGCTACCACTACACTACATCACATCACTCCAATTACATTTCACTATCCACGTCCTCCACGACATCTGTATACTAGTAAGTCCGCCTAAAAAGGCAAATATTATTATTATTATTATTATTATTTCCCCCTGTGGTTTCGGGGGTAGAATAGGGCCACAGTGTTTTCCGCTTGACGTAAGAGGCGTCTAAAGGGACAACTGTCCGTTGACCGTCTACTTATCCCTCCCTTCCGATTACCCTTCCTTTCCTTTCCCCACCTTTCCATTGTTCATTTACCCTTCCTGGTCTTTCGGTCTGTTCTTTTCCGGGGAGGTGCTTCCCGCGCCGATGGTTTCTTTTGTGCGGTGGGCGCGCGCGTGGAGGGTACAGCTTAAAAACTGGGTTCTACTCTTGCGCTCCCAGGCCGCCGGACAGTACATTGGCCCGGGTCGGAGTAGCCTTCACGACCTGGCTGCCTTATCATTCGTTGCATAATCTCGTTGGTTGCGGTAGTTCCTGTTGGCGACCGGATTAGGGACCTGCGCGATTGGCGGGGGGCTCTGCCGAGGCCACCGCTCGCGGGCGCGCTGTGCCTTGGGGATTGTTGGTATGGGGGCGTGGCACTTTTCCGGGCGGGAACGGACCGAACATTATTGTTTATTCCTAAGTAGTGTGAGCGGAGTTAGGAGAGAGAGAGAGAAAAAAAAAAGAAAAATGAAAAGTAACGTAAAAAAACTGTTATTAAAGTGCAAGAGACAAGTAGCGAGGGTTCCCTTACCCAACAGAGATCGATGTGTGCTTCGGAGGCGAAGAACTCGGCCCCTTCTATGGAGGGACATTCCAGTCTCTTTCAAAATCACACTCACATTCAGATAGAACTATGTCCTGCCCTGCTGTAACTACTGATATGAGCTGGGTTTTGTCGAGTTTCGATACGTTCCATCGTGGTGGGCAAACCCTGAAGGCGCTGCAGCTCCGTGTTCCTAGTACATGTTTGACAGATTCGCCAGTTTGGCCTTTATCTTTACAGAGTATGCAGACCGCCTCTTCTTTTGGGCAAGTAGCAGCCAAATGGCCCTCCTTTCCACATATATAACATGCTTTACTTCGATCGAGCTGACGCTGAGATCAGAGCGGAAGAACGGCGGATGGCAAAGAAGAGGCTTCGACAAGCAATTAAAAACAGCCAGGCGGCATGCTGGCACAAACTGTGTGACGAAGTAGAGCAAGACCCCTGGGGACGAGGCTACAAAGTCGTAATGAAAAAATTTGGCCTGCTTCCCCCAGTAAACGGATTAAGCGCTGAAGAAATGAGCCGGATTATAGATGGGCTGTTTCCTGCACATGAGGAACGAGAGGCAGATGCCCAGCGGGAGTCGGGAGAGATCCCGTTGTTCACGCGGGACGAGTTGAAAATGGCTGCCCGCAGCCTGCGGAACCGTAGAGCCACAGGTCCAGATGGTATACCTGCTGAAGTATTAAAGGCAGTGGCTGATGAATGCCCAGATTTTCTCCTCGCTGTGTACAATAATTGCTTGACGGCAGGAGTCTTTAGTACACGTTGGAAGTTGGCAAGGCTTGTACTAATTGATAAATGTAAGGGGGATAGGACGTCCCCTTCGTCTTTCAGGCCATTGTGCATGCTGGACACGGCAGGTAAACTGCTCGAGAAGCTCATCCAGCCGCGGCTGCATAGGGCCATCCAGATTGCCGGAGACCTCTCGCCTAGGCAATATGGCTTTCGGCGAGGACATAGCACTGTGGATGCTATTACGGAGGTAGTGGGGGCACTGGAAAGAGCAGAGGCCGGTAACCACCATTCGTGGGATATCGTACTCATGGTCGCCCTCGATATCCGAAATGCTTTTAATTCTGCGAGGTGGACAGACTTCCTAACGGCGCTTCAGGATACTTTTAATGTCCCTGAATACCTGATGAGGATAATGAGAAGCTATCTCAGCGACCGCAGACTTCTTTACAGCGATTCGCAGGGGCAGCAGATTAGGAGACTCACAGCAGGAGCAGCGCAAGGTTCAGTACTTGGACCGGACCTGTGGAACATATCCTATGATCGCCTCCTGAAAGTGGAAATGCCAGAAGGAGCGTACCTTGTGTGCTATGCTGACGATGTCGCGGCTGTAATCACAGCTAGAACTTATGAGGCAGTCCAGATGAACCTTAACATGGTCATGCGACGGGTACTGAGAGAAATGGGAAGCATGGGACTTACTCTTGCGACCCAAAAAACAGAAATAGTAGCACTCAGCCACAAGCGGATACCAAAAGAGGTCCCAATTATGGTGGGTGAGGTGGAGATCCGTACAAAGCCGGCAGTCCGATATCTGGGGGTCATGTTAGACACTAAGTTAAGTTTCTGGCCCCACATAGCTCATATAGCAGACAAGGCGGCGGCCATGACAAGCAGATTGGCGAGGCTCATGGCGAACACGTATGGCCCAAAACCGAACAAGCGAAAGCTACTGATGGCAGCGGTGAATTCGGTACTGCTGTATGGAGCGGAAGTATGGGCTGAAGCACTTCGCTTCGCGAAGTATAGAAACCGAATTGCAGGAGTGCAGCGTAGAGGCGCTTTGCGAGTGGCGTGCGCCTACCGCACGGTGTCTGAACCAGCGGTTATGGTAGTCGCGGGCACCATTCCAATCGATCTACTGGCAGCCGAGCGTAGGCGCCTGTACTTACGGAAAGCGGAGGACTTGCCAAAGGCCAGGAAAAGGCGCGAAGAACGTGCCCGGACGATAGATGCTTGGCAGGAGCGCTGGGATGCAGATGAGCGGGGACGCTGGACAGCGAGGCTGATCCCAAATATCGAACCGTGGGTCGAGAGGCAACATGGGGAGGGAAACTATTACCTCACCCAGTTCCTGACGGGGCATGGGTACTTCCGAAAATATCTCCATAGGATCGGAAAGACAGAAGACCCTCAATGTACCCACTGCGAGGAATGTGTGGAGGAGGATGCCTACCATGTCTTTTTTGCCTGTAGCCGGTGGGGGGCGGAAAGAAGACGAGCGGCCGAAGTAATAGGCGATTTTAGCCCGGAGGACGTCACTCAAAGAATGCTCCGCGAGGAGAGTGGATGGGCAGCAGTGGCTGTGTTTGTTGAGGACGTCCTGAGGAAGAAAAAGTACGTGGAGAGCACACACCCTCACCAGCAAGTGTCCCGTGCCACTTGAGAGGGAGAAATAAAAGTTCTGGCCTAGAGATGTGGAAGCCCTAAAGGGCTAATAGCAAAGGCCTTCCACGAAGTAATGTGGTAAACGGTTCCGTGGAAGGTTTGGCTAGGAGACGGGGAGGTTTTCAGTGGATGTGCGTCCCCAGGATGGGCCAACCTGGTATCCACTGGATTTTGCTCGCCGGAAAAAAAAAAAAAAAAAAATATTATTATTATTTGAATAATCATGTGGCCACTTCAAACATCCATTGTTGACTGTGTGAGCGCGGGTTTTATTTTATTAATAATAATACTTCATTTATACAATATTTGTAACAAATAAAAAAGAAATAAAGAAAAAAGTATTCTAAGGCAATGCCAAGCTATTTGCTGGAGGATGATGTGTAAATACTTACATAAAATAGAATCTGGATATAATTTGAATATATAAATAAATAAACAAATTAATACTATTGCATAAAATAAATCCATTGGAGAAAGAAAATTATAAAAAAGAAAATGTTTTATTTTTTTGAATATTAAAATGAAGTAAGTAAACAGATCACCAATAGAATATTTAGATGAACTTCTAGAAACAAATTTAGGAAAGGGATTAGCACAGTGGTTAGCATACTGGACTCCCACGCGGAGGACCAGAGTTCGAGTCCAGCTGAACTACCCTTAGATTTTTTTCTTCCTAGAAGCCTCTACAGCTCACTGTCCGGTGATGGACAGTGTTGTCTGTAGTGAAAGAACACTGTCCGGAGGCCGGGAATGCACTGAGGAAGACTCCGGGCGCCAGTGAGCATAGGTGTTGACGCACCTTAAATTTAGAAAATAAAATAAAATAAATTTCATTTAGCAATACACACACTAAGTTTTCATAGTATTGTCTTGAATGAAGGACAACTAAGAAAAATTTAAAGAAGTATAAAATGAATAGGTTAAATGTAAATTTTTGAGTAACAACGTTGTAATCAAATATAGTAAATTTAGCTTTACCTATTAGCCTTCTTCTCTAGCCACTTTTGATTCTTCTTCTTCTTCTTCGATTCTACGTCCTTATCCCTAATAACTCTTTCCAACTCTTCTCTCATCAAAGCAATCCTTCTCCAAGTCCTTAATCCCAGACTCTTGATGTCTTCCACACACCTAGTGCTCGGTATTCTGTTTTTTTTTTTTTTACTAGCCCCCTGGATGCCATTCCATCATTTTCTTGAGAATTTGAGATAACTCCATTATTGAAGTCCTTCCCTCTTAATACTTCCGACCAAATAGTGCTCCTGATACAGTTCATTATTACTTTCTCTTACTCCTAATAAGAGGAAGTATTGTTAATCGTGTCAAATTTTCGATATCGAGTTTTCACCGGAAATATCTGTTTTGAGGTCCCCTGAGTCCAAAAAAGTGGTTTTTAGCAAATGGTCTGTTATGTATGTATGTATGTATTTATGTATGTATGTGAACAGCATAGCTCAAAAACGAAAAATCGTAGAAAGTTGAAATTTGATATTCCGTTTAGGGGTCAACATGGAATCTGACTGTACGTTATCTGTCAAAATTCCTCAACCGGAAGTACACTTACTAGTTGGATTTTTTTTAAACTTTTTTGCAATTTTCTCAAAAATGGCTTCCGACGATTTTCTTTAAACTTTGTACATCAACCACGCATACAAAGAGCTACAACTTTTATTTGAAACAATTCTCCAGAAAAATGCATTTAAGGGCACTTTTGGGGGAGGGTTGGGGTTAGGTTTTCATCTAAAGTGCTATTTCAGTTTATTAGATAATTCTGTCATCTAAATAATGTTGATTAAAATTAATATGTTGTTGAAATTCCGAGTTTGAAAAAAATCGGATAACCGGAAGTGCGTTTACTTTACCACTTTACTGAATGATTTTTTTCCCTTTTTCGCAATTTTCTCAAAAGTGGCTCCGACGATTTTCTTGAAACTTGGCATATAAACTAAACATGCAATGATCTACAATTTTTATTTGAAACATTTCTTTGGAAAAATTTATTTAAGGGCACTTTTAGGAGAGGGGTGGGGTTATATTTTTCTCTCAAGTGCTATCACAGTTGTTGTGGTGGTTGGTTCCGCAGAGCTGGTTACCTTACTCCTTAGCTGGAGGTATCCTCTCTCCTTACTTCACAGGGCCAAAAATTTTTCTGAGATCTTTCTCTTCCAAACATTTAACAATCTTTCATCCACTTTTGTTAAAACACACGTTTTATTGGCATATACGATCACTGGCTTTAATATGGTCCTTGAACTATCAATTTTGCTTATCTAGATAATTCTCAGAATAGCCTTCTCTGGTTATTCATTATTTTATTATGCGTGTTAGTAAGGGGAAAATTAAAGAGAACAATGGTTTTACATATAATTGTATTTGTTGTAAATAAATTCCAATAGCTTGGACAAACTGTAAATAATATCAGTGCCAAATGTTGTAAAATGATATTTTGAAGTAAGTAGATAATAAGCAATAACAATATAAAATATTTTCTCAGTAAAATTTATATATATATGTATATATGTGAAACAACGTTGGAACGTTGGCGAGTATGCCGTGCAGGATTTCATTTGTACAAAAGTGCTTATCTTTTATCTTCGTCCAGAGTTCCTAATCCCCAACACGTCATCCTACCTTCTTTTTCACTTCTACCTCTCTTTTTTCTCTCTCTCTCTCTCTCTCTCTCATAAAAGTCTCTCTCTTTCAAGAGCTGAGAGTCCATTAATATTTGCCGCGCATTATATCATCCACCAGCCCGCCAGTAGGTAGCTCCCTATATCTACTACCCTTCTGTATCATACTATCCTCAGAGTATGAGGTTGCAAAAAAGAGGGTAGTGTAAAGAGAAGGGCACACAAGGCGGGAATACCAAATTCCGTTCCAGAATGGGGGAACCGCACCTTTATTTTCCGTCTGACTTGCGCCTTCCTCTACTGCTACTACACTAGCAAGGGTCTCCCAGTCTTACTGCCTACCAAACGTTGGTATTACCCAACGGTAAAGTACAGAGAGCACGAGATGAAGCTAGAGAAAGATAGAGTGAGAAATGAAGGTTTGTATGATAGAAGAAGTGAGGAAGGGCAGGCATCGTTCTAACCCTCGTGTAATTCCGCTCTTTGATGGGATACGAGTGAACATTATGGACAGACAAAGTGAGTAGGGAAAGTTTGTAGGGAGGGATGATGTGCTATGTAGTGTTTGAAGGAAGAATAGATAGGCTGCCAGCTCACTCTCTCTCTCTCTCTAGCTAGTCTGATTGGCTCATCCTTGGCGGATCATCTACACTTAATAAACAACTATTGTTAACAAGATAGAAGAGTCAGCGTGATCTGACTACGTAATCACACTTAAGAGTCAAGTGTGAATAATGACTTAAACCAATATTTGCCCTTCCCTGTACACCCAAGGGACATAATGTTCAAATTCTTGGTTCAACTGAATGACTACTTAGTTCTAATTAGATTTAACTTTATTGCCAGCTATAGTTGGAAGGAGATCAAGATAAAAATAACAACTATGTACTGTACAGTAATGACATAGTATTGTTCTAAAACAAATCTTTATGCAATACTACACACCATTTTCTCTGGCTGCAATTTCACAATTCAAATCGACAGTTTTTCTCATACTTAGTTGTCCTTAATATTTTAAAGAATTTGGAACATGGAATTCTGAACTGGCAAAGTATGTGGACTAATGTCGTAGCTTTCTCGATCCCAACTGAAATACATTTTACAGTAACAAATGGTTTAAAGAGAAGTAATAAGTTAATAATTTTGTTTTTATTTAATGAAACTGTTGGAGACATTTTTGCCATTTCATTCGCGTAACCCAATAATTATTTGGTTGATAAATATAGTCAGAAAGCCGACTATGTCTTTGCCAATACTAGCATATAGAAAGATATGTTCGCAGCCATATCTGCTTCTCTGCAAATTAGATACATAAGCAGTTCACCAATAGTAAACAGGAGTTGTTGTAGATAATCATGCCCTGTTACATGCAGTCTGAAACAAGCCACACCTACGAAACGGGCACGTCTAAAGGAATTTTGCCCTCATCTTTTCTTAACCCCTCCAGGATTTACCTTCGCTCGTGATCAAAACTTTTTGTTCTCTTCTGCTTACAATAACAGAAGGTATTAGACTTTTCGGTGTTGCGTAAGGGATTGGAGGATGGAAGACCGGCTTGCACCTTCAGCGCTCCCTGTTTATAAATTATAATCTGGTATATTATAAGTTTGTGAGGAATTAGTCCTAGTTATAAATAACTCCATAGTGCTGGCATTCCGACACTAGCGCTCCTAGCAGCACCAATAACACCACAATAACAACAAATGTTATTGGGCGCCACAAATTTTTATTAGAATAAGTAATGCTTGGTATTTGTATTCTTACCAAATGGTATTTATACTAATCGGTAATTCTAATTTTAATACTAATTTTTCACTGATCTGCAATCAGCAGATGTTGTGTACATTCCAAACCTTATAGAGAAGATAGGCCCCTAATAGAACTACTTGCGAAAAAAGTAGAAAAAGAATATTCCCGCATGTTAAACCAAATTTTCATCAATTCGGGGTTAATGGATAAACAATGTATTAAATAATGATTTATCAATATATTAAATTTCCGTAGTTTTATAACTCTTAAATTTTTTTTTTATTTTTAATGGAGAGCGGAAAATGCATTATACACATTCAGGAGTGGGGCTCCTAGAAGTGTGGAAATCTCACCCCTTAAAAAACTAATAAAACTCTTCACTGGAGGCATCGGAAGCAACCCTGGAACTACTTGTCGTCTGAGATGGTACCTCGTGTTAAGCCCTTCAAGTTTCTTCTCCCATAGAATTATTCTAAGGTGTACACGTTGGTCTAGCCCTTATTTCTTTCGCCGCAGTACCATCTTGATTGACGAAACTCGCTACCATATCTCAAAGATTCCTGCAGAAAAAAAGTGTGGTGAAAATCATCGAGGATGGTATTTCCGAAGATACATGACAGGTCTTCGTCAAACTACACAGGTTTTTTTTTTCAGAATTTTCCCCAAACTGAGGTTTTCCTCGCCAAACTACTTCATGTGCAGTCAAAATTGTAAAATTTAGGAATTAAAAATATGTTCTCCATTTCTCTCTGTCTAAAGCATCCTCCTACGTCAATTCATATCCTGCCATATCTTCCTCGACAGCTTTTTTCCATGCAAGTTTTGGTCGTCCTCTCTTTCTTCTTCTTTCCGGTTCCCACTTCAAAATTTTCTTTAGCAATCTTTCATCCTGTATTCTTCTTAAATGTCCGTGCCATCGTAATCTTCTTTCACAGTCTTCTTGGTGTCCACTATTTTCCCGAATATCTTCGTTTCTGCCTCTCGCCCGTCTAGACTTTCTCGCTGCCCGACGCCAGAAATCCATTTCGGTGGACAGTAGCTTCCTTTTTTCTTGTGAGCCAAGAGTCCATATGCTGTACTATGGTGCTATATATAAACTTCTTCGTTCCCTTTATTATATTATTACTCTATAAAACGGAGTTCATCATGCTGATGACTCCGTCCTTTCATTACCCTTTTATTAATTTATTTTATTGAAGAACCATTCGATTGCAGAATTGAACCCAGATATTTGAAGTGGTCCACCGTTTTTATTTCAACCCCGTTGTTGAAAGTTTCCATCCGTAGACATATGCTCACTCTTTTTGGGGTTTACCTTAAGCCCCCATTTCCCGAGTTCTTGAATTAATCTGGTGCACATAAATGCTGAGTCTTCTGCATCTTGGGCGATGACCACTTGGTCGTCAGCAAAAAATAAAGTATGGAGAAATGTTCCTTCATCTATTTTTAAACTCAACGTTTCCGTGACCAATATCGAAGGCTTACGTCCAAGAAAATGTTAAAAAGAGTGGGAGACACACTGCATCATTGAAGGAGCCCCTTGGAAGTTGAGAATTTCCTTGATAATCGTTTTCCCATTTTTACTTGGCACATGTTGTTCCGGTACATCTCTTTGATTATATATCTTATTGGACTCGCTGATCGAGGCTATTTTCAGTACATCCTACAATTTCCGACGAGATTCACTGTCATAAGCTTTCTCTATGTCTATAAAGGTGAGGCTAATATCTTTTCCTTTTGTTTC
This sequence comes from Triatoma infestans, assembly GCA_011037195.1. Lineage (NCBI taxonomy): Eukaryota > Metazoa > Arthropoda > Insecta > Hemiptera > Reduviidae > Triatoma > Triatoma infestans. The sequence goes on along the minus strand of JAAEAF010001243.1, from coordinate 6,631 downwards.
ACCTTTTTCCACTATCTGTTTTAATAAAAATATGTGGTCGGTAGAAGATCGCTCTGCTGTGAAGCCACGTTGCTCCTCTGACGTCGTATACTCTCTTTCAATTTTTTTTTTTTAGGACACCCCCCCAATATTTTCATCACAGTGTTATTTACGCAAATTACGCGATAATTTGAGCGAAGCCTTATATCTTCCTTTTTGTGAATAGAGATTATATGACCCATATTCCACTTTTTCTTTGTGTTTGGTCTTTTAGCATTTGAATTTTTTTTTTTGTGTTGGTTGGGGCCCAACGCAACAACCCCCATCCTGGAGGACCAGGATTTTTGATTTTGGGCTTACCTTCCCCTAGGTGAGCCGCTTTCACCACAGCTAATGAGTCTTACCCACCCATGGAATGGTACGAATTCAGCAAGAAAAAGGAGGATGGATCGGGAGTAAAAGGAATGGAATAGATAGGGACAAGGTTATTAGGTCAATGCATAGTTGCCCCTTTAGTCGGCTTTTACGACAAGCAGAGGATACTGTAGGTCTATTCTACTCCCTGAACCTACAGGGGGAACCTACATAGATACGTGGCATAATTACCATTCAATGTCTCTTCTTTTTTTTGCATTCAGTTGGGAGCAATTTGTTTTTTGTTTTTTTGAAATGCAGTTTCTTTTGTAGATAAACAACTCTTTCTCCATGGCTGGCAGAAATACAGAAAGATAAATAGTAATTATTAAAATTGCTAAGAAGATAGTTACTTATAAAACATATTGGTGCCTAAGATTGGCAAGTTTCGCTACTAGCTTTTAAAAAAGAAAAAGTAAACTGTAAGAAAATATATCACTTATATTTCTATATGATCGATATAAATCGTTGACAATAATAAAAACTACAGAACGCAATATCTTCTAGGTTTTCTAGCTTAAAAAAAAAAACAATACTACCAATTTGTTACTAACAGAAAAGATTGTGAAGGTAATAAAACAGATGTTGTAGAATATGGAAAATGGAATGAGGACTAGATTTAACGGACAATCGAAGTGTGAATAATCAAAAATGGGGGTGGGAAAGTCAAATGTGAAAACCCTCTAGGGAAAATATTTCCATGCATGCTGCATATGTCATTGCATACGTATATAAATTGAGAAGGGTGTATTTTTTTTCATCATTTATTATATTTTTTATTTTTGAAGAAACCTATAGAAATATTAGCATATGTATTAGTTAATTTTTTTACATTATAGTGAAAGACAGAAACTTACAACTAAGTAAGTGTATCACCAGTATCAGAGAGTAACCTCACTACTTATAATAAATATCATTATCAGTTGATTTACTTCAAATCTGTTTAGAAGATTTCTTAAACCATTTTTGTAGACTATATTTCCAAATAATTCAGGAGCCTCTAGATATTGTAGTCCTAAAGAAAATGGATTACATGTCAAAATCAGGAATTACTGATTGAAAACAATCTGAAATTACAGTTTTTTTTTTTGTATCTGTTGTAATGTGATAACAAGAAGGAAAAGATATAATTTTTAAATTATAAAAATTATAACTAGTGGTGCCAGCCAGTCGCTATTATTCAGGTCAAGAGCCGCGGTCAGTGCACGGTCAAAGGGACCGCCAAAGACACACCGCTAAAACCCTTTCAACAAAAACCCTTTCAAAAGGGTCATTATACGGTCAGTGTACAGAAGCCACCTGGCCGATATACAAGGGTCAACAAACACTCAAAAGACCACCTGGCTACAGTCCTTTGATAACCGCCATCATCTGTTGCCACTCTGGTCACCGACCTATTCAAGACCTAGGGTCAACACACGGCAAGAGATGTTCTAGTGTGACCCGTAATTACACACTTGTCAATGTGTGAGTGATGCCAATATAAACATTTCTCCACAGGAGGAGGGGATGAGTATTCTTCAGTATTTTATCAGCGTTTCATCAGGATTCTACCAGTCATATACGACATCAGTTCATACATAGCGGAGCGCGTCCCCATCTAAAGCGGCGTTTACACGATCAATATTATTGTCAATACCAGTATTGACAATATTTCCATCAATACTCATACTAACCACTATCAATATTTCATTACTTTACACGATCAATATTATTGACAATACTAGTTACTATTTCTGCCACTAGGAGAGTGTATTTACGTGTTTATACTGCATCAGTCTAGTTGTTAACCTATAAAACATGAATAATCGTGATAAAGCTTGCTTAGCCATTATTTTGGCGCTTGGCACTAAGCGTAAAGTGAAACGAAAACTGTGGATGAAGGAATGGTTAAAGAAGAGGGAACAATATTCACATTTAGTGCTTCTAAATGAAATAAGGCCAGCGACACTGCTGATTTCATAAACTACTTCAGAATGGATGAACCTACCTTCAACAAATTGTTGAAGATGGTTGAACCATTTTTGAAAAAACAAAAAAATAATATGAGAGAAACCATAAGTGTTAAGGAAAGATTAGCCTTAACACTTAGATACCTCTATAACAATCATTCAAATGCAACTGGTGCACCTAACCTAACCTATAAGTATAGTATCGCTTGTTTTTTTACCGGTAAGTTGCAACGTTGGATAAAACTATTGAACTGACTAATGGGGAAATATTGGCCCCGCCCCTAAACCAATAATATTGTCGATATCCCCTCCAATTCTCAGTATTGATAGAAAATCTGAATTTCATCAATACTCTTGTCAATTCCGACCATCAATACTTTTTTAACACTTTACACGATCAATATTATTGTCAATACTCTAAAGTATTGTCAATACTATTGATCGTGTAAACGCCGCCTAAGGTTTTAAACATATATTTATTCATCATCATTATAGTTGTGCATTCTAGTTACCATTTAATCATTTTAAATTAATTGTAGTTATATCTTTTCAAGCGTTTAAATTATTGTTAAAATATAGTCTATTTTCGTAAATTAGTACTTAATATTTCGAGTAACAACTCTCTAAAAATCTCTAACTCCCAACCATTCATCGCATCATAACCCTCTTCAAGACAACTGATTCCACTGCACTGTTAAACGTAAATCTTTCTTAGCAGTTCTACATTCAATTAACTCAAAATATACTTTCTTAAGAAAATTAATGAAACGCTTAAAAAAAAAAAAAATCTCAAACCATTTATATAGATTTAAGTTTAAAATATGTTGTTTAAGTTTTAAAATTGAAAATATCCTTAAACTTGTGCCAAGAAAATTCTTCAAATGATAATATACTAAAAGATATAAAGTGGTCAATTTATCAAGTAGAGTTATTTTTGGGAAAAAAACTTTGTTCGTACAATACTTAAAATAAAGTGGTTACACTTTGTTTACTGTCTCATTTTCTTCATCTTAAATACCAACTTCTTATTTTAATATAACTTTACTTATATATTTCTCTTAATATTTCTTATTTAATTAAGCTATTGCCCAGGATTAGTTCAAGAAACTGGAGAAGATAAATAAGGAAATATTTATCAATACTAATCAGAAAATTCAGTTCCTTCTGTGTATAATTAGAACGCATTCTAATGGAAATAAATCAACTGTTTCCATGTTGTCAAAATAATTATACTTAACCTAACTTTAATAGAATGGTCCGGGGGTATCTATTCAAGCAGCTATTAAGTAAAGTAATCCGTATTTTTTCAGACGGGCTTAACATCCAACAACCAAATTAGGTGTCGTGACGGGGGCGGAAGCACATACTTTACTATTACCATATTTTAAAGGAATATAAAATTAAATAGTTATACGCTCGGCTTCAAATTGGAGTCCTCCCAATTTACAAGTTCATGCTCAAAACCATTACACCAACGCTTAAAAAACAATGTTATTACCGACTTGAAATAAGAACACAAAGGAATCGGTTGTGTTACGGAATACAGATCAAACCGCCTAAGTTTTTGAAAAAGAAAAGTATACCGTTTAGAAGACGCTCTAACGTTTTGCATGCAATCAAGTTAGAATATGGATGTAGGATAAGTTACTTTACGCCGTAATATTAATCATTTGTAGCAGCAGTTAGCTGGAAAGCATCAGAAACATTTTCCGTGTTAGCCTGCTTCATTTTGTGGTCATCGAACGGTTTGGAGCTTTCGCCCATCTTCAGAATGCGTTTGTCGGACAGTGTGATAACACAGACTTGCACAGAGCAAATTCAGTTTATACAATCTGTATAAGTAGTTGTATAAACTGAATTTATGATTGTGACTGAATATATATGAAGTGTATAAACTGAATTTACTCTGCGCAAGTCTGTGTTACCACACTGTCTCTTATCTATATTCCTGGGTGGCAGCATAAGAAAGGGTCTTTTCAAATATTATTAAGTATTAAAAAAATATTTGAAAACCCTTTCGGCTGGAACCGTAACCTCTGCCATTTGGGCCACTTATTTCACATTGTCGAATTTTTGAGTCCACATTGTTAAACCATCCCAAAAAAACCGAATATCCAATGTCTTATTTTACAAAATTTGTACTTAAAGAACAAATGTAAACATTTAAATCAGAATTCAAATTATAAAACAAATGACTTGATTTTGCAAGTTAAAACTGAATTCAAAAACCTGAGTATTTTACTAGTTAATTGGCAAACTTTCCTTTGCCAAGCCTTAACGTAAATTAAATTCTAGATTCTCTGTCCAGCGGACAAACACACCCGGGTAAAACAATAATAAATAAAAAAAAAAAAACCTTTTTTTTTCTAGAAGCTTGGCCATACTAGCAGTAAGCCCTTTAATATTGGATTAAGAGTACAAGAGTTTGAAGGCATTGTCCATACAAGCGGAGAAGGGTCCCTAATCTGAATTGTAAAGGGAAGAGGACAGACTCTGCAAGGGGTAGTGACGCGAAACCGTTGTACGTCTAATCAGGGTCCAAAACCCTTCTAACAGATTTGCATTTTGATTGGGCAGTTCATGGCTCAAGGGGGGACTGCTAGAATATAATGTAGGCAAAGGGGGATATCTCTACCACTAAGGGAAAACTATTTCTATTATAATAATATGAGTTTTGGTTGAAAACTTTTTAAATATGTTAAGTTGATTTTTTATTAAAATCATAAAAAGCAATTAAAAACTTTTATGACGATAAAAAGTTTGATTTATAATTATTTGTACGTATTATATTAATTGATGTTCATTAAGACTTGCATTTTTTTTTTTGGTTTGACATCTTCTGATTACAATCAAATTATTAACTTGACATATATTCGAGTTTCGGTTTCACTCATACGAGCAATAACGAATTGGAACTGATTGGTGATTCTAAAAACATTTACTTGTATTAAAAATTATATTTTTGAGAGATTTTTTTCCAGTAATCGACCGGTTTTGGGGTTTTCTCATTCGAATTGATGGTTTTTATCAACTTATCATCATGTTGTCTTCATAACTAGTGCAAATCTGTGTTATTGAAATGTGATTGGTGATGTTGTGTGTTTGTGTGTGTGTGTGTGTGTGTGTATGCTGGTAGCTTGTGTAGCATGAGCGGTTTAGTAAAAGGGCTTGTAAGTATATATGTTTAAGAGAGAAGTATTAGTAATAACGTAATAAGAAAGTAGTCACCACTGCTAACAATAAATATATTCTATTAAAATAATAACTACAAGTTATTTGCGAAGGAATGATTAACATATTAATATGCACTGATACTAAGAGAGCGAAAAACAAGTGTTCTGCTTCAGTGTCTACAACAAACTGTCTATTGAAGGAATGTCTTCTCATTGTTATTTCAAATCTTCCCCTGTGAGAAGTAGGGGTAGACAATGCTATCAAGTTCATGAACTCTAAAAGATAATTGGTCTTCTACCTGAAATGTCCTTTTGCAAGGGAATTGGCACATATTCTTCATAATTTTGATTTTTTCAAATTAAGTATATTTTTATATTTCTTGCATCCATCACATTATCCAATGTTTACCAAGATGACCCAAAAAATGTAGCATACTAATACAGATACAATCTCTAATGTTTTCCAACTCTATGCATCCAACCACACAATAATTACATTTTTTTTTATTTTCTTTTACTGCTAAATACATTTTTCGTGCTGGAGAGTCTTAAAAAACAAAAAAAAAGAAAGTAATTCCGGTGAAAACCACAGTTTCGTAAATTTAATACGTTCGTAGTTTAGAGAAAGTAAAAAAAAACTGAATCAGTTATGATGATGGCTAATAATCATGTTAGTCCATTTTGTATTAGCCTGATTTAAATCCAAATTTTTACAGAAAATCTAAAAAAATCATTGTGAAACTTTTTGATCTTTTTACTTTCTCTTACTCCTAGTAAGAGGAAGTATTGTAATCGTGCCAAATTTTCGACATCGAGTTTTCACTGGAAATATCCGTTTTGAGGTCCCCTGAGTCCAAAAAAGTGGTTTTTAGCAAATGGTCTAGTATGTGTGTATGTATGTATGTATGTATATGAACAGCATAGCTCAAAAACGAAAAATCGTATAAAAGTTCAAACTTGATATTCCATTTAGATATCACCATGGAATCTGACAGTAGGTCAGCTGGACAAAATTTCTCAACCGGAAGAACCATTTTACTAAATGGCTTTTTCACTTTTTTGCATGTTTTTCCAAAATAGCTCTAACGATTTTCTTCAAACTTGATATATCAA
>JAAEAF010001242.1:0-79937 GCA_011037195.1 Triatoma infestans | reverse complement strand
AAATACCGTATTTATGTACACTTACATGATACAGGGGTCTGGCTCATAACACAACTAAAAAAATTCTTATAAAATAAAACTGAAAAGTACATAACTCAAATTCTAAACATCAACATAACACATTCAGTATATCATTAAACCCATGTTCTAATTACAATAATAGTATATTCAGTAAATAATCAAACGAAAAATTGAAACTTAATTATAGTATTATATAATTCGTTATAAAAATATCTTTTAGTAAATTTTATTATTTTTTAATGTTATTGTTATTTTACTTTTGTATTTTATTATTATTTAATAAATTTATTTTAATGAAAACACAACACTTTCAACAGTCATACATTTCTAAAATAAAATTTCTCAATTTAATGGAACACTGTAAAAATTTAAACAAATTCCAACTGATCACCAGGAACTATATTCAGTAAACTCATTAGTGATTCTTCTTCATTAACGTTGGGATTAACATATTGAGAAAGAAACTCATTCCTCTACGGCTTAAACACAGGACATCTCAACAAAATATGTGCCAGGCTTGTAGGCTCTTGAGTATTACATAAGTCACAAATTTCATCTGTACTAATAAGTACCCTTTCACCGTTCAAAAATAGCCTTATCATATTACAGTTTGTCAGTCTCAGCTGGCATACAATTCTTTGCTGTTTAATTGGTAGGGTTTCAGTTATATATAATTCACCTTCACTAAATGTTGTCAAGTGTCTGAAAAACGGATTATATTTGGAATTCAATATACGGGTAACATCCTGTATATTGGACCACCTTATAATGATAACAGTTTTGTGTTGTAGCAGTGATTCAGTACTATTGAGACTAAGGATATTTGGGAAACCTATTGTTACTAATACGCTGTTAAGATGAACAAACCAATTATTCTTGCTATGTGTTGCTAAGTTAATGTTTTCAAGATGATTGACCATCACACTAAAACAACTCTTTAAAATATCACTTGAAGGCATACTAAGAACCAGGAGCCATAAGTTCAATGTCTTTTCCAATACATTGACACGTATATCTTTGCACCCGGTTTCCATACGAATGAAGTGGTTTGGGGTATTAAATGGCAGATGGTATAGTTGCTTGAAAAAGGACATTTGTAGTCTCACCAGTAGATCCAAATGCCCAAGAGCCCAAAGTTCCGACGAATAAAGTGTTGTAGCCGCTACCACAGATTCAAACAATCTTATCTTAACCTCATAGCTATCAGATTTACCACTTACCAGTACATCCTTCACCTTACCCAGCGCTTTCAGTCCTTTCTTATAAAAAGTGCCAGCCGCAGAGCGGAAGACTCCCGTGCAACTAAAAGGCACACCCAGGTAAGTAAATTTATTAACATAATTAATTTCCTTGTCCTGGTATTTTAGAGGTATACACCTAGCAGACTTGGGAGATGACCGAAATATCATCACATTGGTCTTTTGGGTGTTCACAGATAGTCCGTTTTTATCGCACTACTCCAAAAGTACGTTCAATTTTAGCTGAGCATCCTCATGAGAGTCCGCAAATAGTAGAATATCGTCCGCAAAAAGTAAGCACAACGGATCGTTTTCTTCATCATAAATAGGTCCACGCAGGCCTTTGTTCTTAAAGAAAGATGTAAAATCGGAAACAAACATTGAGAACAGTAGAGGTGACAGTGATTCCCCTTGAAGTACTCCTTTACTGATTTTAATTGAATGAGGAAGAAAACTGCCGTTAACTTTCAGATTAAACGTAGCTGCTTCATACAGATTCTTGATAATCCTAATATTTTGCTACTTACACCCATAGAATGAAGTTTGTCCCACAGAAGTTCGTGAGTGACAGTGTCAAAGGCCTTTTGCAGATCAACAGTTATTACAAAGAGAGGTCTCTTTTTAATTATTTTATATATGTAAATCATACAGGATAAAGCAAACAAATTATACATTGTAGAGCGGCCTTTTCTAAACCCAGATTGTTCATCCGGCAGAATCGAATTCATCTCACACCATTGATATAATCTTTCTTTAATTATTGTCGTGAAAAGTTTAGTACAGGTATTAAACAGAGCTATACTTCTATAGTTATTCGTGTCTTCCCTATCACCTTTCTTGAATAAAAGAGTAAATACAGTTTGTGACCACTGTGACGGAATTTTTTCAGACACAAATACCTTATTGAAAAGATTTAGAAGGTAATGAACGCAAGCAGGAGTAAGATTTTTCAATACTTCATATGGTATTCCATCGTTGACAGGGTCTTGTTTTTACTCATGGAAATTGCAAGCTGGAGCTCTTCAAGTGTTATTTCCGACTCTAGTAATGGGTCACCCAAACTGAAGTAGTTGATTGTATCACAGTAAAAGATTATTGATATGTTGATCCAATAAAGATTGATATGTTGTACAGATAAAGATTGTTGAAATGTAAGATCCAATCTTCCACTTTTATTGGATTCTTTATAATTTTAAAAGGCGATAATTGTTTCACCGCAGACCAAAATTGTTTTGAATTCTTGACTTTAGAAAATTCACAGATTATTTGCTCATAGTATATCTTCTTCTTATTTTTTAATAGTTGATGATACCTTTTTTTCAGACACAAATACTGAGTAAACATTAAATCATTATATCTATGTTTCCTTAAATTCTTATACGCCTGCTTAAATTCCCTTCTTAAAGACTTACACTCATAATCAAACCATGGTTTACTGAAATTAGAATTAATAGGATCTTTAATTTTATAAGCAAAACACATTTCCGACAGTTCAGCCGCCTCCATCATAGCCACCTTGAAATTCTGATAGAGTTCATCACTGTTAACATTATTATAATAAATTCTAGGGAGTTCTCAAGAAAGCTAGAGAAAATACGTGCTTTATTATGATCCCACTTGACAAGTTGTCGAACTTTATTATCTACAGCAGTACTTTCCATTAATGGAACAACATCATTGTTCCAAAAAACAATTTCTAACAACAAGGCTTCATGATCAGTGAAGTCGCATATATCAGTGACAGTTAGATCCTCAACTATTTCAAGTCCTAAATCATTAAACAACGCCAAATCAATCACACTCTTCCCCACTGAAGACAAGAATGTAAAATTGGCTGGCATATCTGATTTGGTTCTACCATTATAAACAACCAAATTTAGATTTTCCATCATTTCCAAAAGTACTTTCCCTCTTCTGTTGAGGACCCTGTCAAAGGATGTCCTTGGATATTCCAGCCTTGAACTTGAAAAGATTTGCTCTTCCATAGTATCCTCGCCACCAATCCTACAGTTAAAGTCACCCAAAATGACATAAACAGTGTCAGCAGGCAATATTTCCTTTATGTTGTTAAATTTACCGATGAATAGCTTGGAACAATCATCAATATTAACAGAGGGACTCCAATATACACACCCAATAACAAATATTTTACTATCATAGTTAAATTTTACTAGTATCCACCAATCAGATTTATCGATTACTTCTAACTTGTGCAGTTCTCTCTTATAAAGAAATACGATGCCACCACTGGTCTGCCAAATTTCGATGTTTTTTTGCATTTACCTGAAAATAGAGGTAGTCACCAAGAAATGAAGGTAAACTTATGCTGTCATAGGACCATGTCTCAACTAGACAAAAAATAAATTGTTTTCCTTAAATTTGTTCATAAAATTCTGATTAAAATTAATATTAAAGAACTTAGCAATACCTGAAATATTTAGAAAAATAATATTGTTGACTTCTTTTTTCACTATGTTACAGCTACTTTTAGGTGGACCCTCGGCGTGGTGAGAAACGAAAAGTATCTAATCTGGCTTGAATATTTGTTTTTTTCCTTTTACTCGGATTAGCATCATCAAGTGAGTGTGCACGATACGCTGTTGAATCCTTATTATGGCAAAAATCTTGAGTAAGGGCCTCAGCTTCCTCCAATGTAAAATTTTTATCATTTAGTTTAATAAAATTCTTGTAAATTATAGCACTTCTATCGAATTCTTTCATCTTCTGTAAACACATATATAATTTTCTTCTGTAATCTCTCTCTTCACGTGTACGATCAGATGACAAAACAATTTTGAGTTTATTGAAATTTTCATGTTTACTTATTCCAATATTTCCAATTTCTTCCGAAAACTACAGAGGGACAACAGAATTGGTCTTGGTGCTTTTCCCCTTCCTATATGACGACAATCATTCACATAACTTTCATTTATATCTACTTTGACTTGGGAGCAAACATTTAAAATAGTTTTAAAGGCATCATTTTCTTCACTCTCAACAGGCTGCGGAACATTATAAAGAGTTATATTATTTCTTTTCAATTGCCTTTTCAGAAATAATATTTCTTCATGTTGACGCGTAACATTTTTTTCAAGTTCATCGTTCTTGGATTTTAATATGCGTAATTCCCCAGAAAAACACTCTACCGTTGATTGCAACTTCTCAACTTTTGCATGAATAATTTTTGTCTCTTCAGTATTTAGTTTAATTGCAGCCAAAACTTCTTCTAATGACATGATTAAGTTATGCTTTTACTAATTACCTTTATAAGTTTTGTTAACAATTAAATAATTTCTGCAATTTCAGAATGTAGATTAAAGAACATATTGTAATAAATGTCACGTAAATAAATGTTTGGTTAATTACTTTAGTTCTTATTGAAGGTTCAAATAAACAAACAAAACAAAAATACAGGCCCAGTAGTAACAAACAAACATACGTACATGCAGTTGCACTTATCTTTAACTGGTATTAACAATTTGCAAATATTCATTTTCTTTTTTCCCAAATAAAAAGTGCACCAATTGTTTTCAAATTTTACAGATTGCTTTGATAGGTTACAAAAATTTTTATTTGAACAAAAAAATTACCTGGTTACATTAGTACATATGTAAGCTATTTTTCGATATAGTCACCATTCCTCTCAATACAGGTGGTGAACCGGGGTATTAATTTTTTGATGCCTTCCTCGAATTAGTTTCCCGCCAACCCCTTCGTCCACTTCTCCTCCTCCCCTTCACCTCCTCGTCGGTTGAAAACCTTTTCCACCCATGTGCAGCTTCAGGGAGGTAAAGAGATAGTAATCTGATAGGTTAGGGGAATGCGCGGGATGGTTCAGGACATCCCATTTAAATGAGGCAAGCAGTTCCTTCGTGGCGTTGGCCGTGTGTGATCTGGCATTGTCGTGCAGCAGGCAGACTCCCTTTGTCAGCATGCCTCTCCTTTTGTTCTGAATCGCCCTCCGCAATTTTTTTAGGGTCTCACAGTATCTTGCAGAGTTGATGGTCTCCCCTTGTGACATATATTCAATTAAAATTATGCCCTGACAGTCACAAACACGGATGCCTTGATTTTCTTGGCTGAAATTGTGGTTTTGAACTTTTTGGCGGAGGGTGAAGAGGTGTGAAGACACCTTTTGGTTTCAGGTGTATAGTGTGCAACCTAAGTTTCATCTCCAGTAATGATGGAGCGGAGAAATTGATCTCCATGGAGTTTGTAGCGTCTCTAAAACTCTTGCCCGACCTTGAATATTTCACACTTGGCGGCAGATTGGATTGACATTTTTTACGAAACGTATTGTCGCGTCGACAGTTCTCAACGTACTGACCTCGAACCGGTTTCGTTGCGGAGGGGAGGAATCAGGCTACACGACAGTGTAGCCAACATGTCGAAAACAAAATCCCTCCGGCCGTGAGAGCCTCAGTACGTGCACATGCCTCGTACTATAAAATTTTCAAAATTTTTCTAGGGTATAACAGATGATTACCCACAGACCCGATATGAACAGAACACCGGCCAGAGCCAGAATCCCTTCAAACTTATAATTATTACTAAATGATTGTTTTTGTCTCCAATTTTTTATCAATAGGAGAATCTAAACTTAATAATAAAATAACTTCTTTTTCTTTTTAAGAAAAGCCTAACCACCCAGCTCGCCCAAAACTTCTTTAAATGAACGTTCTCGGATAAAAGTTTCGAACAAAAATGATAAGTCTCATATTCAAAGTTAGTATAAGAAATTTTATGAAATCCATCAGTATTTTTATGAAGAAAATTGCAAAAAAAAACTGGAAAAACTGTTCAGTAAAAATGCACTTTCGGTTAACCGATTTTTTTTTTTTGAAACTTCGAATTTTGGCAGCATATTTAATTCAAACTAATATTATTTAATGACAGAATTATACAATAAACTAAAATAGCATTATATAAAGGTAAACATAACCTCGCCCCTTCCTCAAAATAAAATGAATTTTTCCAGAGAAACGTTTTGAATAATAGTTGAAGCTCCTTAATTTATGATGGTTAAAATTAAATGACAAAAGTGCTGGTACTTGATATGTATAAAACACTTTATTACTTCATAAAACATATTATTACTGTAAAATAAAGTGTTTTATACATATCATATATCAGGACTTTTTGTCATTTATGTTTAACCATCATATTTTGTAAAAGTTTTTAAGTCCAATAAACAAAATAAAGTTATAGTGTCTCCTTAAATTTAGCTGATAAGTTGAAAAATCCATTCATTGAAGTGGTATTTCCGATTGGGGAATTTTGACTTCCTGTCGAGTCCCATGGTGATACCCAAAAGGAATGTCACTTATGAACTTTCTGCTATTTTCCGTTTTTGCACTATGCTGTTCACATACATACACACGCGCACGCGCGCATACACCAATTTCCAAAAACCACTTTTTCTGTATAGGGATTTCAAAACGTATATTATATTTCCGGTGAAAAATCGATATCGAAAATTTGACACGATCACAATACTTTCTCTAACAGCTGTAAGGGAAAGTAAAAAAAATTTCTAAAAAGATTTCGGAGAAGTCAGATATGAATTTCTTGCAGAAAGTTCAGTTAAATCTGGATATAAGTGAATGAGTTGATTCAGTGTTTGGTCCGGCTTATTTTGAGATGAAAGTTATTGAAACGCCGATATAGAGAGACTTTTTTTGTGGATTTGAAGTTCAGAATTTTTTTGTTTTTCGAAAGAACAGCTAAACAAACAGAAAGTCACTCTTCTACAAAAGCCTTAAGAAATTTTCGTGCAGTACAAGTTAGGGAATTAAAGCTTTATCCCTATAAAATCCAACATTTTTGAGACTTGAACACTTAAGAAAGCACGCATAATCAACAACTTACTTCATATTTCGCCAACAACGGATAACGTTTACCAATAGCTCGCATATTTGTTTCCAGACTTAGCACCATTCTTACCGGCTGATTGAGTCTGTACGCTGCAATAGCACATGCCGCAGCCACCAATATGTTACGAGTTATTTTACATCCAAATCCACCGCCTATTCGTTTCACTTCTGCGTGTATTCTATAATCAAAATAAAAAAGATTACTTTTATTTATTTATAACTTAGAGAAATGAATTTAGTTCTTAAACTGTGGTTATTAATCGAAAGATCACATTACTGATTGCATAGAAGAGACAAAAGAATGCATAGATAAAATGGAAAAGAATATTAAATGCTCCGGATCAGAGGCTATTGAAACATGCGTTTCAGTCTCTAACGAGGACACACAAATAGGTCGGCGCAGCAATATAATTCCCGTTAGTCAACGACAAGGAAAATACAGGCACTGGTAAACTATATTGCGGGTTCGCATGACTTCCAGATTTGCCGCCTACTTTAAAGGATTCAATTCTGATATTTCAATCAGAAAATATCTCTAGGTAAAGAAAGGTTTTCATATATTCTAGAAGCTGAAATCACAGTTCAGCGTTTCTCTCAAAGTTAAAATTTGCATTACCCTCTGCAAACCTAAAATGGTTTTATCAAAAAGTGCAATCCTATAGTAAACGAGTTATCAATCTAATTGCTTATATTGAAATTAACTTCCTTCGGAAGAATCAGTAGAAAATATAGACGAATGATAAATAATGACACATTTTTTTGCCAGTCCTAATGGTTGCGCTTCCTTATGTTTGGAAATGTCTCAGAAGAACTCACATCACTTAAACAAGTTTCTCTCTTCATGCCCTAGATAACTAGCATTTCCTAGGCTACGTTAATGTCGCTCTAAATATCCAAGGCTCAAGAAAAATTTGGCTCAGAGGCTATTCTCAGACTTACACTTCCAGAATTTAAGTTTCCAAAGTTTAAGTGGGCCAAAAAATGTAAAAAATTGTAATAACCTATTCGCTGGCATATTCAACGCCAAGGCTACTCCATTTTGTAAAGCGGCTAGCCATTGTGCTGAAGAATGAACAGTCATCCCTTCATCTGTTGGTATACAGAGACAAGTTTGTTGTTCCATAGTGAAATGATATTGTCCTTCCAAACTATATTCTCCTTTAATGACATGTTTGAAATCTTCTGGTTAAGGAAAAAAAAACAAGTATGAATCACTCCAAAAAAATAAAGAAAAACATCTACTCTATAAAATCGCAATTCCGGTTCTTCAAATTTGAAATTCTATCATGTTTCTAATGTAAATTAGTATTATGTAGGTTGTAAAGCCAAATACTGTACTAATGGCAGTGATAGGTGATAGGATGTGTGTAGATAGTGTACAAAGTAGAAGAAAATCGTCGTAGCCGTTTACGAGAAAATCACGAAAAACTGAAAAGAAACTGCCAAAGAAAAAAAACATTCAGTAAAGTCGTTGAGCATTTCTCTCAACTTTGGGGGAAATGCTAAACTGTGATTTCAACTTCTTGATGGATTTTGCACAAAATCTTGGTGTTTGATGCGGCAGGGAATACCATTTATTGGTTTTCATTTTTGAGATATTCTGTTATTAAACACATGTATGCATACATACATACAGACCATACGCTAAAAACATTTTCGTCCTTAGAGGACCTGAAAACATGTATTTCCGGTGAAATCTCAATTTCGAAAATTTGGCAGTAAGAAAAAGTAAAAAGAATAAATTATTCAATTATTTTTATTTTCAGAAATTTAGAGAATAAAAGATTTTAGAGAGAAATCTCAATCGGAATCTACCATGACTTAGAACATATATAGTGGTACCGCTTCTTATCTTGTAATCTATCATGGTAAAAGATTTGTAGTAGAATACATAGGTTAAAAGTGGGTGTATGTGGTGGAAATTAGGTTTGAGTTCGATTGTTTGTAGTTTGCTATTATTTTTGCAGGCACTTCTTGCCACGCATGAGTACAAGTGTTGCTCGTTGTTAGCTGAAATACCTGCCTGAGACAACAGGATTCGTGAAGAAATGGCTAGTTCAAGTTTTCCTATTGGCAACAAATTCTACATACGTTTATCTTGTGTTGGTTCTAGGATGGTTTGTAATATTATCCTAGATTGATCTCCAGAATCCAATACGTCTTGAATAGTTAAAAGAGGTTTCTCTACAGAAGAATATATTATTTTAACATAGCTACTAGCTTTAATCGCTAATTCTTGGGTAACGCCAACAATTATGCCGACTGGTTGGCCAGCGCACAAAATTTTACCACTGCAAAATATCTGGAAAAAATGTTTAATTTTTTTTATCTATTTTACAATAAAAAAGATTGTCTATCCAAATACCTTATACCTCTTCAAATTCTGATTCCTGATCATAAGATGTGGATGGTTGTGTAAATGTATTTTGACCAGGAATATCCTCGGCTTTAAAAAATGCAACAACGCCTGGAATTTTCTATTGAAACAAATATTATTATCATGAAATGAATTTTGTGTTTTCGTCAAGTCTATTTTCAACTGATTTACACTAACCAGGGCAGATGATGCATCAATGTTTGTAATCACACTATTAGCTTTATCTGCCAAAACTAACGCTCCATATAGTTCTGTGGAATATCTGGGTTTATCATTAATATATTCCGCTTCACCTTAATTATAACAAAAAAATCTTATAATCAAAATATTGTTATATGAAAATTAGTTTACTAATTATTAAAGAACTTAAGATTGATGGAAGAAGTTTCATTTAGTTTCTGAGTGCAACTGTAGAAAAGAATAAAAAGTAAATCTTCTATAAGAAAGCTGGCTTACCTGCCATGAATACCCTGTCACAACCATATGAACAACGTCTGTAGTAACGGTCAAACAGTAGTTGAGCTAGTTGAAGTTAACAACTTCTGGTTCAGCGTACTCACAGGTAAAATGCAGTTCACTAACATACTCTATTTTCATGGCAGCAGTTTAATCGAAGAAATCCGTTGGATACTATTAAATAGTAGCAAGAAAATGAGAAGGATCTGTCGAAGTCAACGAATTGACTCCTTCAAATACCCACAGAATCTGCAGATGCTATCACTTTCTAGGTCTTCAGTTGTCCCTTCAGTTGAAACCTGTCAGCATATTAAGTCTACATCTGCTCAGACTGATAAGGCCTCTGATTTTTTTCCAGTCTTATCTGTCCATACAAGTCTTAGTCTTAGTCTTTCGCAGTTCTGGATGGGAACTCCAGAGCGATGCTCTCTAGACTTCCTGCTGATTTCTGAGCTGACTTGAAAAGACTGGTCGTTTATTCCAGAAAAGGAGTCTGGCCCCATAAAGGGTAGTATTGCGCCTATCCTTGTCAGAGTGAAGCTATGTCTATCCTCCACGCTAACTTTCCTGGCACCCAGTATGGGGTAACTTTGTTTTTTCTTCCCAGGTCATTGAGTTTGCCGAGGAGTTCCCATGCCATTTTTGAACTGATGACATGTCCGGATGGAGTACATTAATGGTGGCCTGGCTATCGGATAGGATCACAATCTCCTAATTCCAATAGTTCCGATCGAGATTGGACAAGAGACATTCTTGCATCATTACATCCCTTTCTGTGTATTATAGAGGGACAGGCAGACACTTTCTGGTTAGCAATGGCTTCAATGCACCTTAAAACTAAATAGTAATAGTGAAGTATTTCAAATAAAAGTGAGAAGCATTTTGTGTTGAGATAGTGCAAAAGGTTTAAAGAAAATCTTTAGAGCATTTTTTGAGAAAATCGCGAACTAAGTGGAAAAAAAAATTAGTAAAGGCACAATTCCGGTTGTTTGATGGGGGGGGGGGCTAGCCAAAGGGAGCATTAAGTTTAAGGTTTCTCTTTTTTGATATTTTGTTCTCAACTCACATACACAACAGGTAGATACTACTACACACAGACAGATCACATGTTTTTCAGAATCAGAGGAATCGATCTCAGTACTTCTTCTAACAACAAGAGCACACAGGAATGCTAAGCTATTAGTCATATGGAGACTATAATACAATGAAGGCTCCGATAAGAATGTTGGATACAATTGATTCGTGCAGGGGCAATCTCTCACCTGCAAGTTTCTATACATTTTTTAATTATTGTTATCTTCAATAACAACTTACCAGAACATTGTATCAAGGATTCTATCTTTGGAATTGGTTGTGTTAGGGGCCATTTTGTCTTGTCCGTCACATACTCTTGCTTACCAGATGAAAGCGGTCGTTGAAGATTATTGTATCCACTGCGATATCGTTTGTTTACAAGTTCTGGATTTATGCTAAGTACATACTGCCAAACAATTTCAGTATTAATTTTTGTAGATAAAAATCAATAAAATTCCCAACAATTACAAACTGCACAATAAAACTCCAATGAATCAGTTTCATTTATTATCTAATATTAAATTTGATATAAATGCATATATGAATAAGATGTAAGGAAATCATTAAGTGCCTATTACCCGATAGAAAAGAGATACAGCCAACTTCTTCCTGTACTCTGGACTGGCTTCTACCGGATAATATTCTGGATTTATTTCATTAAATAATTTCTTTAATGCACTTGTTAGTGTTTCCTGTTTCATTAATGGTTTTCCGGTCAAATAAGATTCTGTATTATATGCATGTGTCTGAAAAATAATAAATAAATATTATAGATATCTCTATAAAACATATCTCGGTTATAATTTCAAAAATTGAATGAATAATTTCAAAACAATGCGGGCTCACATACTATTCAATATAAATAAATCTTAGTAAAACAAAATCTAAACCTTATCTGAAGCGGTAAAAACATACTTACAAACTTATTGCTAATATTTCCGTAGACTATAACTGGTCTCTCTTCAACAACGTAACTGTCTCGATTTATTCTGAACAAGAATCCAGCGTTGACAAGGGCATGAACGTTTTGTTTTCTGGGCATTATCTGAAATCGTACTGTATATTATGTATATATATATATATATATATAGATATATATATATGATTCTTTTTAAAAGTAAAATTTTCACTAGACCAGTCAGCAGGTGCAGGTTTCACTCTGCAATAATATGCCTCGAAAAGCGGAAGTACATTACGATTCATATCGTAGATATTTCTCGTATTTCGTAGCAGAGCGCAGATGTTTCTTCAAATATGACTGCAGACTTTTTCCTAACGTGTACTCTTCAATAATAAGAGATTGAAAAGAACACCAACACTGTCTTGTTTTACTTAGACATAGCCTCCTTCTAGCAAGCATGTTAACTCATCAAATCTATATCCAGGATACAATTGCAATTTCCCGCTTCACTTTCATGGAGTTATACGAAAACCGTATGAGAGCGCCTGCAATATCAAACGAAACAACTAACTGGAGATATACTGTTTTCTGATGGAGCATAAAGATAAATCTGAAGCGTAAATCTGATTTAGCCCTTTCTGGAATGCCGTAAGTTTAAAATTGCACATGGGCAATGAGAGCCCCCCCCCCAAGCATAGAGTTGTTTTTTCTCATTTTGAGAAAATTGGTGAGCAAAGAACATGTTATACAAAAAATGCCAGTGACTCGACGGCGGAAACCGCGACGCTGATCATATGTCTTCCAAGCTCCAACAAAAATCCAGTTCTGCAGCCAGACGATCTATTGTCACTATTGGCCTATTTGCCAACTATAGTGTCTATTGTCACTACTGGACAGTGAACAAATATAGTTTTTCTATATATATGAAATTACAAATTTAAGTAAATTATCTTCCTGTATCAGGTATACAGATTGCAGGCAGGGCTTCTTACACATTACAGTTCGCAGATGAACAAGTACTAATCGCAACTGATGGCGCTGATGCAGCATATTTGACCCACAAAATCGTAGAGGAATATTCTAGGTGGTGTTTGGGTTTAATTACAGAAAAGAGTTTCTATATGCCGGTAGGTCGCCCTTTTGAGGCCCTAGAGGCGCAACCAATGAGAATGCAAGCCTCCTCCGATTTCAACTTCCTGGAAGCGTGTGCCATTGCAGCAAACGTGAGCAATGCCCGGAAAGTAACAGGTGCTTTAAACTTTCTGCTTCGGTGAACAGAAGTTACCACAATCTAAAATGAAGCTCTTCTACTACCATTCCTTAGTGAAAAGTGTGGTCCTCTATGGCTGAGAAACGTGGGAATTAAGTAAAAGGAATAAGAATATGCTGCTGGCCGTCGAGACGGATTTCTGGCGTAGGAAGTGGGGCTGCCTCGTCTCGCTCTTATCAGTAATGAGGAAATTCGAAACAGGGGGGAACGTTAGAACAATATCTTCCTGGAGATAGAAGTGAGTAGCTGAGGTGGTGTGGCCATGAAAAAAATGAAAGAAGATCATTGGCCCAAAAGTCTCCTGGACTAGGAGGAAATAGAAAATACTCAAGGAAATAGGAAAATTGGGTGTCCCAATAAGGCTGGGTTACAAAATGTATCGGAACAATGGCAGGAAGAGGTTTCTGGTTGACGACTGCCAAAATCGAAAAGATTAGACGTCGGTACCGGGTAAGTTCCCTGGAAAACAAAAATCTACTTGTTCTTAGGATTATTTAATGTTGGTCAAAACAAAGCAAAAAAATTATTTACCTTGAATGTTTGCAGACAGTAGTGTTTACTGCTGAGGGCAGGTAGTGTTAGGGTAGTCATTAACTTATTATACATGTTCATTTGCAGGTACTCCAATAAGGGTACTGTATTGTTAATACCTGTTTTATCATCTGGAAGAAAATAAAACTGATTTTACTTCTCTATACTCATCTCCACTGGAGGAAGAGACCAACTACTTCAGGGATCTTGATGCTCCCTGCGGTTGCCCCACAACAGCAGAACTTGTACTGATACATATCAGCAACTCACACATGACTCATCAGATATTTGTAATACTTTCACTTACGTATTGCAACATGTGCACCCACAGTCAAGAAAATAAGAAATATATCAGAGGGAAACTCGTTGTGTTGATGTTTTATTGATAGATTT
The DNA here is from genome assembly GCA_011037195.1 of Triatoma infestans. Classification (NCBI taxonomy): domain Eukaryota; kingdom Metazoa; phylum Arthropoda; class Insecta; order Hemiptera; family Reduviidae; genus Triatoma; species Triatoma infestans. The sequence continues at coordinate 65,803 of JAAEAF010001242.1, read as the reverse complement.
CCAGCTAAAGTGCCCACCTGAAAATGAAATATACAACATTTTGAAACAGCTCGTCACAATGATTTATAAGAAGTATAAGAAGATAATTAATAATCACAAACAACAAACTAACATTTCTGACTGGCACGTTGGCCACCAGTTCAATATGATCAGCCAGTACACTTGTATAACCGTACAGTAGAGGATTCTGGGCAGATAATCTTCTAAACAGTTTTATACAGTCTGAGAGTGTCATATTGGCTCCAAGATCTAGATGCTCATTATTGACTGTATAAGATTTCAGTTCAGCCACATCGCTAATATCTATATAAACTGCGGGCGGCTCGGTTAACCTATACACCCCTAAAACATTGGTTTACTATCTTCTTTTCAACACGTAAATAATTTAATAATACAAGTTAAACTAGTCAGTTTGATACAATAAAGTTTGACAATACATACCTTCTGCAGTGTTACCATTAACTAAAATGTAGCTGTTTGGTGATATTAAATCAAATACTTCTATTATTTCACGAATACTAGTCACTCTGAACCAACGACTGTTTTCTGTTAAGTTTAACTGAAGTTTTTTTGGTGCTAAAGCTAATTCAGCAAACTCTAGTTCATAACTGTCTTCAGTCAGAAGATTTTTTTTAGTTTTACTTTTACAATCTGGACATTTCATAGAACAAGATTCTGCCGTGAGGTGACAATTTTTCATCATGTCCTGCAATCAGAAAATTGTAAAAAGATTTTTCTGAGAGGAAAATGGACTAACCACTCCACAGGAATCAAGTCCTCTCTGCACATCTTTCTTTACCATTAACACGAACAAAAGCTAATTATACCCCTAATGATTATTATATTATATTAATGCTCTTGGTTGTGGTTACTTGACTAACTAGTTGGGTGTGGCGTTTTTACCTCGGTGAACTGTAATACATCTACATTCCACATTCATTTCCATCCACAGATTCCTGCACGTTTACTACTATATTCAATGTATAAACGGGGATGCCGAATGAAGCAAACAGACTTTTCAGGTGACAGTAAATTTGGTCGCTGCCCCATTTTTGTATATCAGAAGACAAATCAAATTATTCGATGTGAACATGATAAAACTCTGATATGTTTGACAAAGCATGTCATCAATAATTAAATGCTCTCTTTAATTTTACATTGCCTGCATCAACAGATCAGTTTATTTATTTATTTGTTTTTTTTTAACAATACAGACCAGTAAATTGAACCCTAGAACACCATGGAGTATATCTTGAAGACAACATTGTATGAATAGCATGTGATTAAATCAGGTGAACTGTAAACTGGACTATTTTGACAAAGTTACGAGATTTTTGAGCTTCCTTTCATTTCAGCTCACACCGACTTTCTCGGATACCTTCACAGTTTATTTTTTATTTTATTTATTTATTGCTTATAAGTTTTACACTTGTAGCAATGAGTTGCCCTAATTATACTTTCAATATACAATTACAATATCAATATTATAATATAATGTTATATACACAATATTTCAAATAAAATAATAATAAGAAATCATATAAAGAAATGAAATGAAATAATGATAATATTAATGAAATTAATAAATATAAGAAACTCCAAAATAAAAATAAAATGAAATCTTGGCAACTCTTTGTCTGAATAACCTAGATAGATATAGATCAAATATAATACAAAATAATGTTTTTGGTGTTCGTTACGACCTTGTATTCAATGTTGAAAATGGATTTTGACCGAATTGGATTCGGATTGATGACCGAACCTCAAAATCCATTTTCAACATACAAAATAATAACTATTCTGATAAAATAAATGAACTTCAGCAGATATTAACAATAAAGGCAAATATAACTTAATATTATTACTTACAGGGACAATAAAAGTTAAAGATAGTAAATTAACCGATAGATAGTAAAATAAACATGTATCTGACTTAATCTAATATTTCGATGTTTTAAGCTATTGACTGTACACAGATAAATATTTTTTAATTTTGAATAGGAATCGATTTTTAATAAATTCTCCAATTGCACCTGAGGAGGTAGTATAGGTTTATAAAATTAAGTAATTTTATAAAAATTAAGTTGTTTAATATATGACATGATAACAGAAAATTTAACAAATCATCCTTAACGAGAAGACATAATGGGCAACAACTCTCTGGAGAAAACTTGTAATTCATACCTTTACTTTAGTTTATATGCTGGGGTGTTTTTTTAAATTAGTCTCATCTGGCTGGCGACCCTGACCATGTCAATATGTACTTTATATCGAATAGAGCCTTCACCCAACCCAAGAGAACTGATATTCCTGAAGTGTAAGTTAAAACTGGATTATACAGCTAGTTTGGTATCTTTGCTCAATAAATGGTTATTAAATTTCTTTAGGATGTCACCATATTTAAGTGAGGCCAATTCTCCTTCCTGGAGATCCCAAAAATCCTGTCCCCAATTGCAAATAACAAATCCCTTAATCCACATGCCCAATTAAACGGGATATTCTTATTATCAATATTCTTTACTAAGTAATCATAACAGATACGCGGCAATCTTTCAGCAGGCATGGAGAGAATTTTAATCCCGCTGGAAATTCTAGATATTAGATGTAAAGAACCCGTCTCCAATCTGACATAATAATCTGGTATATTTTGAGGCACACCTTAGTTTACCTTCATAGTTAAGGAACATTTAAGAAAACTATTATAACTATCTAAAACCTATCTAACCTGCGCAACAGCCCATGAAGGACTCAAGCTTGGCGATTTTCATTAGGAGGGCATGCAATGGTAAGCAAGCCGTGGTTCCTTCGCTGGTTAGTTTTGACCTTCGCTTCCAAGGTTCGCTATTAACTGTACCTTCCCACTTTTTCTCACGATGCTGGGTAAACATTGTTCTTTGCCCTGAATTCTCGCATCAAAGGCGAATGCGCTATTATAATTACTCTATGTTTTCTAAATTAATTTCACTTTACGTTGCTAAGGCATTATTTACAACGATATTATTCGATTATTAAAGAATAACATGTGTCAAGTTACTACAACCATTTAATGTTACCTCAATATCTCTGCATTTCTCCTTTAGATCGTTAGTTGCATCACTAGCCAATGCTTTGAATGCGTCCAATATTGGTCTATAGCCAGTACATCTACATATATTCCCTCCAAAGGAATCTTCCACTTCTCTCATCGTTATGTTGGGATTTTCTTGTAATAAACTAGAAAAAATTCTAAGCAATTACTTTCTGCATTTTTTTTATTTAAGATATTTTGCTTTTTCAATTGCGATTCTGTTCTCAGGTTCTCTTTCTCTATAATTATTCAAATTTATATGTAAATATATATATATATCAGTGGCGTCTCCTGGTGTTCAAAGTCGGGCGTTCTTAAACCCCATTCCCAAAGGGAAAAGATACTGTTACTCAGTAAACTTTTCTAATTAATAGGTATTCAGAACGTGTAATTGTTACATAAACCCAAATACAATATAACACTAAAAAAAAGTTATATTTTAAATTTTGAGCGTACTCTGAACTATTTGATCACATAGAGAACATGCCCTGATATTATATATATTTATATAAGTATTTCTTTATATTAATGTGCAACAACCATGAACATTCATACCTGTACATGTTCATAACAAAGGCAGGACTGCAATATCCACACTGGGTGCCATAAAACTGTGCAAGAGTTGACTGTATCTTATGATAACCTTTCCTCTTACTGCCGATTCCTTCAATAGTAGTGAATGCCTTGCCATGACAGGAGAATACCAGTAGTAGACACTACATTTAACGTTAGAAGTACAAGTTTACTATTTACTTACATAAAGGATTCCATAGAAATCAAGAAAAAGGATGTTTTTTGGGCACTTTTTATGTTGGGCTAGAAAATTGGTCGCAATATAAACAGGCTGAAGGATTATATCCTTGCCGTATGGTACTATCTTTTTTTTTATCTTCGTAGTGTTAGTCTACTTTTTCAATCAAGTATCTATTATTATTATTATGAACTGGGCAAAGAAATTCACCGATATTAGCAGCTCCACAACTTTTACTGCAACCTTGAGAGATCTATTGTGCTTTCCACTGTACTAGGATGAGAAAGAGGTTCTCAGCGTTAAGCACAACTTCCACTTCTATTTCATAAAGAAATTTCATGATTTGGGAAGATTCTAGGGAGGGTATCCCTTCCTCTAACGGCCGGGTACTAGGATTCTAAATTTTCTTTGGATGATGATGACGCAACTGGTTTGAGAGATATATTTGAGTCTCTTCCATCTCCATTGAATATCTATAGACGCTATTGTATAATAGACCCAACTTCTTAATGTGACCCTTGAGGAAACCTGTCAGCGTACGCAGCCTATTTTTTTTCACTGACACAACCAATATCTCAGATTTGTTCCGGCCGTGGCTGTCCAGAAGAGTCTTAGCATGACTTGCTTAGCGCTGGACAATTCCACTCTAGACCAATACTCTCTTGGCTTCATTCTCATTTCTGAGCGCTTCTTGGACAGAATTGGTTGCTTATTCTGCAAGAGGTCCGGGGCCCCATGAAGAGAATTGCTGCATCTTTCCTTACTATATTGTCGGCCATTTCATTAATTTCCACTTGCCTTGCATAACTCTATTGTAACTGCCCAGGGCATTTTGCCAGGCATACGCAAATTATAATCGAATAAGCGATAATAATCGAATTGATTATCGGATTTATAATACATGTACTCAGTGCTTTAATGGTTATCTGACTAACGGATAAGACTACATCTTCTGATTGCCATAATTCCTCTCGAAAAGGAACCGATCACATCTTCCAAATGAGTGAATTTTCGCCTCAAAAAGCTGGGAACTTTTATAGTTCTAAGCCGGGCAGTTGTTGGTGTAGTGGTTATGAGCACTGGAAGGTCCCCAGTTCGAGTCCCGCGTATAACTGCCAAATTTTGTATTGGTTTAAAAAATATTAATGGTAAAGTAGGTGCTTCCGCCCCCATCCACGATACCTAATTTGGTAGTTGGACGTCAAGCACACCTGAAAAAATATACATTACTAAAAACTACTACTACTTACTAGTTCTAAACCCATAACTGTAGCCAACTCCGTTTGTAGGCTATCATACAGATACAAACAACCAATCAGTGTGGTGACAGAAAGTTGAAGTAAACTCTCTACACTATTTCTCTCTACTCTGGCGACTGATGACAATCAATTCCAAACCGGTCAGAACCAACAAAATGAAGCATGGCTGTGACGGATAAAAGCATATAGTTATTGCGGACCCAACCACATATTCATCAAATCTGCATACGTTGACCTTTGGACAAACGGCAAATCACCATGTCAGGAAACCAAACGTATTTTTCATTATATGGAAACAACAACAGGTATATCTTTTACCATAGAAATATTTCATTCATGCAAAAATATTCATTACAAATATTTTCATCACAATTCACTTTTTTTTTACTCTCTCTTACTGAAAGTCGGAAATACCGTTTTGAGGCCCCCTGAGTCCAAAAAAGTGGTTTTTAGAAAATGGTCTGTATGTGTGTCTGGATGTGGATGAAAAGAGTATCTTAAAAACGAAAAGCTGCAGGAAGCTCCTACTTGGTATTCCGTTTGCGGTACTACCACGCATTAGACACAAATATTTCGGGCAAAATCCATCAACCGGAAGTTACACTTTACTGAAAGTAGTTTTTTGTGATTTTCTCAAAAACAGCTCCTCGATTTTCTTCAAACTTGGTATATCAATTAGACATACAAAGAGCTACAACTTTTATTTGAAACATTTCTCCAGGAAAATTCATTTAAGGGGACTTTTGGGAGTGAGATGGGGTTACGTTTTCCTCTAATGTGCTATTTCAGTTCAACACTGTAAACAATTCTGTGACCTAAATAATATTAATTAAAATTATATAAGTTGCCCCAAAATTCCCAGTTTGAAGAAAATCGGTTGAGCGGAAGTGCGACTTTACTGAATAGGTTTTTCAGTTTTTTGTTTTTCTCCATAAAAATGCCGACGGTTTTAAACACTCATAGGAATTGTAAATGTGAAGAAAGTCTGCCATTTCGCAGTAAGAGAAAGTCGTGCGAGTGTCTTGATTAAGATGAACTGGGTTTTGATTTGAATCTAGTTCTTGCGTAGATGCCATCTTTTAATAATTTGTGGATTGCGCTACCTATTTAAAAATTAAGGACAATATAATGAATAGTTACAAACTCCAGGCCTGAGAAATTTTTTTTTATTGAAAATTATGAATTGCTTGAAGAAAATTTTGTTGGTATTTAACATGAATTCTATTTTCCCCCCACTAGTATAAGCTGCCAAATACTAAATGGCGTATTTACATTGCATCTTGCATTTTTTTCCTAATTCTAAAAAACATTTTTATTGCCGAAATATGCCCCCAACATTCTGACATACGAAACGGGTCTCAATTCCATTTATTCCCATACGTTAAAAGTCCATTTTGCTTACGTAACAAAGGTTTTGGAATTGTCTGCTTATCGCTTGCCTTATATTTTGGTCAGAGAAGTTATTTCTAAAAAAGTTTATTGGTACAGAAGGTGGGTTGGACTAAGTGGAACGGGGACAAAGTTATGGCATCCAAATAGATGTTTCTAATGTTACTGAGCTACGGAAAAAATCAAAAACTGTTAAACAATTCGTAGAAGAGTTAAAGCAACAATTTATTTTTAATAGATGTTTAGAGTCTAGATTTAGTCTATATTCAGAACGCTGCGCTCTCAGTATGTATACTCCATACATAAATAATGAGTTTGGCCAACAAGCTATGAGTTTAATATTTAAGTGCAGGGCTGAAGTATTTTTGAATTGCAAACCGTGGAATCAGGAGGGTGCTGACACATATTCCCTGTGTAGTTATGAACAAAAAGAGAATACTTTGCACTTTATTGGTATATGTCAGCGATTGAGGGAATTAAGGGTACGCTGGTTTGGCAAGGAATCATGTTCCAAGGAAGAAGTGCTTAACTTATCTAGGGAAGTAAACTAGTCTCAGTTAGTAAAGTTTGTCCAACATGCCCTTATCGAAAACAATTATTATTATAAAGAATTACTTTTTATTTCTTTTATTATAATTTAGTTAATATGTTGACTTGTATTGGTTATTTCGCTTATGTATCATTACAATTTGTTTCTATGTATTTTTATTGTATTCTTCATAAACTAATTGATAACACAGACCTCGGCAGACGGGTATATTCTATCTATGGGTGTATTTATTAGTTATATAGAAGTGTTATGTAATTTATTTTCATTTAATAAACACATTTCTATCTATCTAATATGTTAAAAGTAATTTGATTTTTGCATTTTTTTTTTTATAAAAAAATTGTTATTGCATAATTTGATAATTTATAAAATACCTACGAAGGGAAAATTAGTAAAAAAATTCTAAACTAGACTTTTCAAAGAAATAATTAGCTATAAATAATTAGCCAATTGCAGTGTTAAAGTGAAGTTGCCAAATGTGGGCGTGGTGAACATGAAAATTCTAAATTTCTGATTGGCCTAACATACACCCACTTTTCGCACTTTCTGTTCTACACTGCATTGGCTAATTATTTATAGTTATTATTTCTTTGAAAAAACTAGTTTAGATTTTTTTTACTAATTTTCCCTTCGTAGGTATTTTATAAATTATCAAATTATGCAATAACAATTTTTTTATAAAAAAATGCTATAAATCAAGTTATTCCCAATATAATATTTACTATTTTGTATAATTAATGTATGCTGTACAGAAAAAATGCAGAATTTTCTTTTCATTGTTGAATGACAAAGCAAAAGAGAATTCAGAAAAACGCCAAGATGCAGTGTAAGTACGCCATTTTGTGTTTGGCTGTTTATATTATTGGAACAAAATAAAATTGATGGTAAACACCCACTAAAATTTCTCCAGAGAATTTATAATATTCAGCTGAAAAACTTTGGTTAGACCTGGAGTTTTTAGCTATTCATTATATGTCCTTAATTTTACATAGGTGGGCAGTCCGCAAATTATTGAAAGAGTACTATAAAGATGGTATTCTACGTATGAGCTAATTCAATCAAAATCTAGTTTCTTGCAGCAACATAAAAAATGATTCGCACTAATGTTTAGTGCAATTAAACAAATAGAAGAAGCTTTTTTTTCCGGGCGCATCAAATTCGACGGTTACTAGCGCCCCCCAAACATTTTACTTTCTCTTCTCTAAGAAGAAGCGTGATTATATAATTAGAGTTCGAAAATCTAGAGCTTATGTAATAATGCAAATTGGAGGAAGAGAAAATCTTATGAGTGTTTCACTTTACGCTGTACAACTATGCTTTTGTTTTCTCCTCAGGGTATATATATAACTTAAGGCGCTTGTTATTTCACTGATAACTTACACTGCTTATGGTATAATTCTGAAAGACTAGCAAGTTTCTCTGCGTCCTGTAAGTTTAATGAATGAATAGGAAAATACAAATAAGTCTGCCAATCCACCTGGCCACTTTCAGTTTGGAAATTGTCCAGCTAGTATCAATTTGGAATAGTTTTTCTTTTATCATCTTTGTGCCCAAGAGGCATAAATTTTTAAATGTTTTAATTGGCTGCATTCCAATCTTTCTCTTAATCCTGCAAGGAAGATGCCCTAGGTCGAAAAAAGTGATTTTTAGAAATTAATATTTTTGTGTGTTTGTGTGTGCATAAGGGGGAATGTGTTTGTGTGTGCATAAGGGGGAATGTGTTTGTGTATGCGTAAGGGGAAATGTGTTTGTGTGTGCATAATTCAAAAAAAGAAAATCGCAGAAATCTGAAACTTAGATTTTTCAGTTAAAACGATTTTCTTTAAACAGCCACATCTTTTATCTGAACGTTTTCTCGGGAAAATTCATTTAAAAGGGATTCTGGGAGAGAAGTGACGTTAGGCTTTCCTCTAAAGTACCATTTTATTAATACATTATATGATTTTTTCGTCTGTATAATATTAATACAGATAATAAGAATTGTGTGGCCAGATTTGAAAAAATCTGTTTTGGGAATACGTATAGTATAGTTCGGAGGCACAATGTACATTTTCCGTTGTATGTAATCTGTAAATACGTAATATCCGTAAAAAGAAAAATCCGTCAAAGTGTAAATTGAGTAAGAGAGAGTCGTATGAGTATTTCAAACTAGATTTACAATTATGTAACTTACCGAATTAACTGCATAATATTGAGTTTTTTTGGAAACAGGATGCACAGATTGTGCAGTAACAATGCAAGCACCACATCCTCCTTCTTTGCACATGTATTTGGTACCTTTCAAAAGTGCATGGTCTCTGATAAAGGTGTTCAACGTGGTTTCCGCCGATACTTTGTCACCAGTAACTGAAACAGGTACACTAATGTTTTAAATTGTAATAATTTTCGTGGGCTTCATACACGGAATAATAATGATATATACTTAGAATGCATTCGAAGTTTAAAGAAAATCGTTGTAACAGTTTTCAAGAAAATTCCCCAAAACTGACTGAATAACCTATTCTATAAAATTGCACATCCAGTTCACAGATTTCTTCAAATTTGGAATTCTATCAATGCTTCTAATGTGTATTAATATTCTGTAGGTGGTAAAACCATATTATACTGAAGTGGTACTTTAGAGGAAAGTATAACGCTACTATTCCGTTCGCCCCAGAACTCACAAAAATCAATTTTTCCGGAAAACTGTTACAAATAAAAGTGATGTAAACAATATACGAGTTAAAAAAAAACCTTGGAGCATTTTCGAAAAAAATCACAAAAACTCAACAACAAAAAATTCAGTAAAGTCACATTGTTGGTTGATGGATTTTACCCGAAATCTTCATGTCTGAAGATAGTAGTACCGTTTATGTAGTACAGAAAGAGCTTCCTGCATCTTTTCGTTCTTAAGATATTCTGTTAATACACACCCACACACACACAGACCATTAATTAAAAAAATCTTTTCGTATTTGGGGGGACCCTAAAACATGTATTTCCGGTGAAAACTCAATTTCGAGAATCTAGCACGATCACAATACTTCCTCTTACTAGGAGGAATAAGAGAAAGTAAAAATATGTATTAATTCACATAAGTTTTCCGAAATACCACAGCTTATAAATTATAATTTTACATTGTGAAGCAGACATATGTATATAATAAAAACAATATATAATAGTAATATTTATTGAATTTATTGAAACCATTAATTTAATTATCTGTAATATATAGGCCATTTGTAATCGAAATATTATGCAACGAGGAAATGTTTCATAATAAAAGTAGAAGAGAAATTTTATGGAAATAATAAACGCAAACTAATTCCTTGAATGGAAAATAAAAAACTTGCCAGAAATCAAATAATCCAAAATTTACAATTTTCTGAAATAGAAGACAAGACAATCAATCATATTTACATTTTAGAAGTATTGTAATCGTGTCCAATTTTCAATATCGCTTTTTCCGGAAATACACGTTTTGAGGTCCCCTGAGTCCAAAGAAGTGGTTTTTAGCAAATGGTCTGTGTGTGCGTGTGTGTATGTATGTGAACAGCATAGCTCAAAAACGAAAAATTGCAATAAGTTCAAACTTGATGTTTCGTTCAGGTATCACCATGTGACCCGACAGTAAGTTATCTGTCAAAATTCCTCAACCGAAAGTACTATTTCATTAAATTTTTTTTTCCACTTTTTTGCGATTTTCTCGAAAATGGCTTCGACGATTTTCTCACAGGCCAAGTACACCCTCTATAACCCCTACCCCCTTTTTTATGGGAAGCCCAACTAAAAGTATGTAACACAGCAATTTTTTATAGGAGGCGCGTAAAGAGCAATATCCACTAGAGTTGGAGAGAGCTTTCCTCTCGCATTCCCCGACATCCAAACTAAAGATAAAGGAAGTAGGGGGATACAAAGAGCCAATAATTATTTGGACTGCCAGCTCTTGATCAGGAGGCTTGCTGATTAAGTAGCCAACACTGCGCAATTCTTTTGGACCACATTACAAAAAGTGGGACACTTCTTTGAGATGAATTTCCCCGTTTCAAGTGGCTATTACCTTCTAATACATGCGGTTTGTAAATCCTTGTAATACGAACTGCAAATCCCAACACTGATGTTAGATGTGAAGAGAGATAGCCAATCTTAGCGAAATTTAGCTATATAGCCAATATAGCGAAATTCCATGCGACAAAGAAAACCATTGTGGATCTTACTTGTCAGTAGTGAATGTTCACAAAATTTAGTCGTCTGGAAATGTACAAAATATATGCATGAGTGAACCAGAGTTTGGTCTGGAATAATGAAAACATGCATGAATTACTACTCATAAAAATAGGCGATAGAAGACAATTCATTTTATTCGATGATTCTAATCCCATAACAGCTTAGGAGAACGTCCATATATTGTTGGGCATAAGGCAGTACCACGATCAATCCCCGACAAAACTTAACAGTTTAATTAACGTTGCAGATCTCCTAATATCATACAAAGCTACTAATCACAATTAGCCTCTGTAAATGTTTTGAACCATATCTGTGCAGCTCGTGTTCCCTCTCTACTTCATTAATTTCGCAAGCGGCGTTTGTAGTAGTAGCCTTTTTTTTAAAGTAATGACGCAAAATCGCCCGGATTTCTAGATTCAACTATGTTAAATCGCTCTCAAATCGCATAGATCTTTTCACAAGCTGATACAAGCATAAAAAATGGGTACCTAATAAGAAACTTTTGGTAAACCAGGGTGTAGTAAAGTAACTTTTAGAAAAGAAAGCACGTTTCATAATATATACTTGAGGATTAAGAGAAACGCACCTACTTTTGTTACACCCTTATACTTTGATTTCATTATCTTTTTTCAATTGGTATTTTAATTCCATAAACATTTGCTTTAATTCATACATTGTTGCATTAAGTTTATAATAACTGCAGTTAAGTTTATATTCCTTTACTTTAACAAAAAATCTCTGGTGTGAAACACTCACACGACTTTCTCTTATTCTAAATAATACAGTGCAATGCAGCAGCAGGTACATGGGTTGGTACATGTTTGTAATGTAGCACGGGCAGTTTTGAAAGGGTAGTAATTTTAAGAATTTACGGAAGAATTTAAGTGAGCAGGGTGTAAGAAATTAACTATAATTAAGGGCATCTAATATTTATACATAAAACGAAATATAAAAACTTGGATAGATAAATAAACGTTCGGAGAGAGTGACAGAGTAGAATACTTCTTGTCTGAATACTGTGTGAATAAGACTGAATGTAGACTCAATAACCTTTCATTTTTGGCCTTATATTTATACTAAATCGCCGCATCCCAAGGGGTGTATTTTATGTTAGAGTTGGCCAAGTGAATTGTTTTACTCTAACTGTTTCTTGTCCCCTTTTCCCTGCTGCAATTTTCCTCTAAACAAATATTTCAAAATATAGATAGAGAGATTTATCATACAAAATTGTCACCAATTTATCCTATAATAAAATAGACTTTTATGTTTGTACTCAGTCAGAAAATTTAATAAATCATTGGAGCTTTTTTTTTGAAAATCTAGAGAAAAAAAATTAGGTCGAATATCAACAGATTCCGGCTAGTAAAAACTCAATTTCTAAAATTTTATACAATTGTAATACTTTTCGTTACAAAAATAATATAAGATAAAGTAAAAATTTATAATAGTGCACAAGAAATACTTCTCTATACGCGTGCTGCGCTATAAATAAAGGGAAATAAAAAAAAGTGGTGTGATATACCACGCCAGACTTTCTCTTAACAGAATTCTAATTGTAAATGTTTCCGTGTTTATGGAATTTTTTGAACCAATTAAGTTATCCTTAATTTCATATTCGCACGCATTTTTCGTCCTCAAGGTACCTCAAAATATGTTATTTCTAATGAAAACTGAATTACAGCTGTAAGAAGAAGTATTGAAATTATTGTAATTGAAATTGTAAGTATTTTTTGAAATTATGCTTTTACCGAAAGTGTATATACTTTGAAACCCCATAGTTTCTAAAAGTAGTTTTTAGACATTGGTCCTTCTCACTCTCGCAGTGATTGTTGTAGAAGGATCAGCTAATTTATAAATGGAAAATTTCTGGATAATCAAACTATTGCTATTGGGGTTTGTGGTGGTTGCGAGTTATCTATAAAATGACATTTCACATGGAACTTGTGGTGTATGATGTATAGGAGATAAATAATCGTTAAAAAAAAAAATCTGATACGAAACACTCCCACAACTTTGTCTCCACTATATTAACAAATATACTTTAAGACTGCAATGTTTATACACGTTTAATTGGGCGGCTACATTCATAGATAGTAAAAGATGGTACATACATAGTACATATGCAGCTGAGTGGACATTGTGGACGCCCTCCGTCTCAACTAGCGGCAATTAAACCAAACTATCAGTCCCCCCAAAACAAAATTTTTCTGGAAAAATGTTTCAAATAAAAGGGACAGGTTCACATCTTGCAGGTAGCATTCCACGTTTAAAGAAAATCATTGTAGCCGTTTTCAAGAAACTTCCAAAGAACTCAAAAATGAATTTTGTAAAGCGCACTTCCGGTTAACCGATTTTCTTCTTACTAACTTATGAATTCTAACAATGTTTCTAAAGTATCGTAATAGTTAGTAGCGGCGGTAGAACCTTAAATTGTAGTGAAGTGGTACTTTAGAGGAAAGGTTAACGCAATTGTTCCCTAGATTATTGTTTTTCTTTTTTTTATTCTTTATTTTAACGCTTTCTATATCGAAGCTCACGCTCATACCATGCTATATTCACTGAGCTATACTCACCGTGAGTACGGAAATCCTGATTGGTGATGCTGATCTGACAATCATGCAGGGAGGGCGTATATGCTAAATTTCAAGAACCAACAAAGTACCCGCTGAAATAAATAAGATGTCTACATCACACACATTCAACAGACAGTATTTCATTTGTATGTAAGGCCAACTAAACGTTAAAATACTTTTTCGTACTCAGGGGATCTCGAAACATGTATTTCCGGTGAAAACTCAATATGGAAAATTTGATACGACTGCAATAGTACCTCTTGCTAGGAGTAAGAAGGAAATAATAATAAAAATTTATTAATTAGAATTTTAATAATCTTAATAAGAGGAACTGATGGAACCATAACAGATTTTCATTTTATCTCAAGTAGGCAAAGAATGAACAAATAAATTATCACTTACCTCGATACACTGTTCCATTGATCGTAAATATGGCTGTATCTGTATCGCTGCAAACAGGAGAATGTTTAAGTTAATTAAAAATAATAATACTAATTTATAAAAGATATTAAACAAAAAATATACATGAAAAAGGATGTTACCCCGTATGTAATGGTGTCCCTTTTAAAGACATGATTCTTTAAAGTTGTATAAAGTATCTATAATGTGTTAACATATAGGTTTTATTAAGTTCTGTCGCATTGAATGGTATCTTATGTTGCTAGAGACCTCAATGCGACATTAGCGCCTCCTAGATGCATAACTCTTAAACTATTTTAATAAGGGAAACCATTTTTTTGACAAAATCAAAAATCTGGGATGAGAAACACTCACACGACTTTCTCTTACTGCAATTTACATAATTATAATTGACAAGCTTTTTCCAAACATAATTTTTACTTAATACTTGGCAGTTTTCAATATTATTTGAGGAAGTCTGAACCTACCGGCCATCCCTGAACCCAAGTATCCCAAGTTCATGAAGGGTGTTTTCAGTAATGTCGTCTTTCCGGTCAATCGATTCTCTTCAAATTTGGAATTTTGGCAGTATACTTAATTCTAATTATCTATCATATACAGGATAAAGTGGTATAATAAATTGAAAAAATTGAACTTTAGACGAAAGTATACCCAGCCATCCTTCAAAACCACCTTTTATGTGAATTTGCTCGGAAAACGGCTTCAAACAAAAGTATGGATCTCTTTATGTAGGTTAGAATACAAAGTTTAATGGAACCTTTAACTACTTGTTTGCAAAAAGTAGGAAAAATTGAACAAACTCTTCAGTAAAGTTACCCGACCCGTGAGCCGACTTTCTTCAATTACGAAATTTTGGCATATATTCTTATAAATATTATATAAATGATGGAATTGGATAATAAACTGAAATAGTACTTTAGACTATAAAGAGGAAATTAGTTTAGTTTAGAGGAATTAACACGTTTAGAGGTAATTATAACCCCACCCCTTCACCTAAAACCCGTCTTAAATGAATTTTCCCAGAAAAATGTCTAAAATAAAAGTCATAGATTCGCGCAAGTACGTGGGGAATGTATAAGTTTAAAGAAAATCCGTTTGGGGTCGTTTTCGAGAAAATCTCAAAAAAACCTGTCCCCGGTTAAATAGAATTAATACAAGTTTGAACTTTCTACGACTTTCCCTGTCGGAATTTGGTCATAAAAAACGCCAATTTCTAAAAACCACTTTTTTGGACCAGGGACCCCAAAACGTATATTTCCAGTGAAAACCGGATATAGTACATTGCAGCACTAAGAGAAAGTAAAAAATCTGATAACGAACACTCACAGATTTTCTCTTCTGCTGTTCAATGAAACATTATAATTGACAAATTTTATTTTAAGTTGGAATTTTCACTGAGATTTGTAGTTCGAACGTAAATATACTCGCGATAAATATAGACGCGCAGATGATAGTAGCTGAATGTGATTAGATTGTGACAGCATCCCAATTACATTTAGAATCTAAAATTATAAATTTCCCAAAACCTACTGAAACAGTTTTTCCGGAAAAATGGTTCAAATGAAAGTAATAAATTTACATCTGTAAATTTTCCATAATGCAAAGTCTCACATGCGTTGATGGATTTTTATATTGATTTGTTAATCGTTACCTACTTGTCGGATGCGATGATGATACCTAAATGGTGCACAGGCACTACGTCACTGCAGCACCCTCGGAAAATAAATATAAAAATTAATTTTTAAATTTATGATAACAAATAATAATAACATAACAATCTTTGCATAATTATTATTTAAATACCATTAATAAACCCGCATTTCAAAAAGAGTTATTTCATCGAGTTACCTGATGTTGAATGCTACTAGTATCGCAGTGTCGAAAAATAATCATTTTCCGATAAGCTTCGTTATGACGTGCGTTTGTTAGTTATGTTTTTTTATACTTTTTTATTTTAGTTTATTATACAATTCTATCATCTAAATAATATTAATTAGAATTGAATATGTTGACAAAATTCGGAGTTTAAAGAAAATCAGATGAACGGAAGTGCAATTCGATAATTTATAAAATACCTAAGTAACGAAAATTAGTATAAAAATTCTAAACCTGTTTTTTATAGAAATAAGTAGCTACAAGAAAAATAAGCAATCACAATTTAGAAGTGAAGGTGTCAAATGTGGGCGTGTAATTTAGGCCAATCAGAAATTTAGATATATTATATTGACCACGCCCACATTAATCACTTTCACTTCTTCACTGTGACTGGATAATTCTTTCTATGAAAAATCCATTTTAGAATTTTTGTACTAATTTTTCCTCCTTACGTATTTTATAAAATATCAGATTATGCTATAAAAATTTTTGTATAAAAAAAGCCAAAAAACAAGTGTTATCTATCATACTACTTCCTTTTTTATATAATAAATTAATGTGAGCTATAAAAAAAAAAAAAAAATCAGCATTTTCATTCCATTGTTAAAAGAGAAAGCAAAAGAGAATTAAGCAGAAAAGATCCAATGAAAGTCCGCTATTTTGTATTTGGCTGTTGATACTAGTGGGACAAAATAAAATTGAAGCTAAAAACCCATACAAATTTCTCAAAGGAATTCATAATATTTAGTTAAATAAACTTTTCTTTGACCTGCGTTTGTACCTATTGCTTATATTGTCCTTCATTATTTAAATGTATGTGGCGCAGTCCACAAAGTATTGAAGGAGTTGTTTGTGCTTGATTCCGCGGAACTGGAATGCATCAGAGATATTTTTCGTGATAGCCTGCTTCTTTTTGTGGTCATCGACCGCTTTCGGGCGTTCGCATACCCGCTTCCTATCCGAATTTATCCTTTCTCCAACCCTACTGATAACCCTACCCAAGCCGAGATGGGGACTCGTGTCGAGGCTGAATCCATACAGGGTACTAAAAAATATGTGCGTGCACGTTCACCTTGGGGCACCAGGCAAAACCCCATTGTAATGTAGCCCTCCCATGACACAGGGGCACTGTCATGGTTGACTTTAAGAACCCTAGTATTCGTGGGAACAAATATGGACCCAGAAATATCAGAATATTTACAAATACTTTCTGATCCGGGCTCTTAGGAGAAATCTCTGGATTTACCTCAGATAAAGTATCAGAGAGAAACGTACGCCCACAGACTACGTCCTCTAGAGGCCCTGACGCCAATTTGGCGCGGGCTGCAGAGGATGAATCAGAGGGCGCGGAAAGGGTGCGGGACTCCCTTGAGTCGTAATGGCTGTGGGAGATACTAGGGTTGTTCAGATCAACCTTCATCACTCTAGGCAACCTCAGCCGCTCTTAAGGCATATATCCATAATAAAAATATTGATATCATTCTGATACAATCTGGGATTACCAGGGATCTAACAACGGACTGGACTGCTGTAGGGCTCAAGCAATCCTAGTACCTGTATCTTAGCCGGTAGATATATCTCCATGCTGTCGCTTAATTAGTTCTGTTCTAAGCACTTAACGACAGCGAGGTTCGAGTTTAACCACGGGGGGGGGGGGCTAGAGAGGCGATAATAATTGCTTCCTCTTACCTCCCTTATGATCATCCTATAAGGCAGCCTGGAGACCCACCAACAGAGGAGTTGAGGAATCTAGTTGTCTATGCAGAAGCGCAGGGACATCTATTGCTTGTGGCCTGTGATGCACACTCTCACCACAGCATGTGGGGCAGTTGAGGCAAATGCAAGAGGTGAGTCCCTTTTCGAATATTTATTTTCTAATTATTTAAATATTTATAATCAACGTAACGAACCTACTTTCAATAGCGTAAGACAGGAAGTTATCGATATTACCGTCTGTTCACCAAGATTGAGTGATAGGATACGAAATGGGCATGTATCCAGGGCAGAGTCCGCCTGTGACCATAGATACATTAGATTTAATATCATGAACTCCACTTTATTCAGGAACCTCCGCTTGACGGACTGGAAAGCCTTTCAGGAGAACTGGGATGCCAAGCGGAGGGGCTGAGACCCAGAGTTAGATTTGTGGAAGATTTGATCTCCTAAACAAGGACATCACGAGGGCATTATACAAGTCTTCGATGATAACTTCCCAGAAAGGGAGTACAGGACCAACCGGAATACTCCCTGGTGGAATGCTGGGCTCTCCAAATTAAGGGCAAAAACTAGAACGCTCTTTAACAAGGCAAAAAAGGATAAGCAGTGGGCGGCTTATAAGGCAACGCTTGCTGAGTACAAGGAAGTCCCCAGGAAAGCGAAGAGATGCTCCTGGAGGAAGCTGTGTGAGGAGGTGGCAACACTACCGGAAGCAGCTAGACTTCGGAAGATGCTATCAAAAGGACATACTATAAAAATAGCAGCCCTTGATAGATTAGATGGCAGTTAGAGGAGGAAACGTTGAAGCTAATGCTAGAGATGCACTTCCCTGGATGCAGAATCACTAACAATAGGGTGGAAGAAACCGGAGCCGATCACCCAAACTTTAGGGTTCGTCAGGATAATTAGAAGCGGGCCTCCGAAATTTTGGAATACTTAAATGGGCTGTAAGATCATTCAGTCCATTTAAATCACTGGGGGAAAGCTGGGATAAGACCCAAACTACTCCAGAAAACTCTGGAGGTCCTTATCGGACCACTTTGTGAATTACTGGAGGCGAGCATTGCCTTCTCTTATATTCCTCAACGATGGAGGCCTAATAAGATGGTTTTTATTCCAAAGCCGGGGCGTATTGATTATACCCTGGCTAAATCTTATAGGCCCATCAGTTTAAGCTCCTTCTTATTAAAAACGTTGAAGAAACTCGTTGATAAGCATCTGAGGGAAGCGTACCTTGTCAGGTATCCACTATCCCCAAAACAATTTGCAGATCAGCAGGGGAAATCCTGCATACATGCTCTACATGAGCTAACGCTGTGTATTGAGGATGCGCTTGCGCAGAAAGAATGTGCGCTGAGCGTCTTCATGGGCGTTGAGGGAGCCTTTGACCATACCTCCACAGACTCTATAATCAAAGCGGTAAATATACCGCTCTCTCGTTGGATAGAAAATCTTCTCCTTAGTAGAAGGATAATATCAAACTTGGGCTCCACAGTTATGGGGGCGATTCCGCATGGTAGGATACCCGCAGGGGGGCGCACTTTTACCCCTCAAAATTTATTTTGAATAAACAAGCTAAATATTAGCAATTATTAGCTAAAAATTAGTTGGCTGGGGCCAAAGAAGCAACTTTTTATTTTTAAAAAAGTTTATTCTACTTTTCGGGCACCTTTGGTGTCCTTCCTCAGGAACTGTTAAGGTCGAATGGAGAGTTAAATGTTGGAGGAGGTTAAACGTCGAATAAAGTATTTAAAAATAAAAATTTGCTTCTTTGGCCCCAGTCAACTAATTTTTTGCTTGCTTAATTAACAACGGCCAAACATAACTATTGTTTACATTTTTTGAAATAGTTGTGCGGAATTTGGGGCGTTCAATTTCAAATGTTATATACAGTTAGATAAGTGTTTTTGATGCGCCAGAATACAATCAGTACTCTATCTGCCAATTGAGTTAAAGGACAATTTGTCATTTTATATTTAATTGTAGCAACAGGAGTAAGAGAACGACGTGTGAGTGTTTCGCACCAGATTTTTTTTTTCAGGTTAGCCTGCTTCTTTTTTGGCATTCGCCCATTGATACATTGCTTATCAGGATATCCTGATGATGGGCGAACGCCCATAACAGGCCGATGACCACAAATGAAGCAAGCTTTCACGAAAAAAATATCTGATTATATAAAGATGATTAGGACTGTCAATTTTTACTTTCTGCGATTTTTTATGTTTGAATTGTGCCATTAAGACCTATAATGGGAGGGGAGTGGGTAGGGGGAATCTATTTTCACAAAATTGCTTTCCATATTCAATGCATATCTTTCCGATGAAAATTCAAATTCATTACATCCGCTTAGAGCGCCAAGAGAAAGTAACAATGCATCGTTAATTTGTAGCATTCTCCACTGTATACTCTGGCCGAATTGTTACCCAAGTCTACTGAATACTTATGGATCTAATGGATTCTAATTCAATTTACTTGTTTTGATTTAGAGGGCGGCACAATAAGTCTTCAGTTTCGCTACTTTTTTTTTCATAGTACTTAGATTAATCTATCTCCGGAACCCTCTCCACAGAACCAGCTATTGATTATTTTTATAAAGTCTAGTCTGTGAGACTCTTTGCCATTATTAATTTTTACTTTGTTCCATATATTTTTAAAATAATCAAACAATTTCTATTCATTAAAATCAGCATCAGAATAAGGAGCTTTTTTAAGGTTAGAGAAAATCTAAGATTTGAATGTATTTTCATGAATTTTGAATGAATGTATTTTAAAGGCAACAAATCGAATACTAGAGATTATTGAAAACAAAAATCCTTAGTATCTGTTCCAGCAGACAGTCATACTCTCTCAAAGGTGCATGACTCTCTCAAAGGTGAGCTGGAAAAAAATAATAGTCACATCACTTCCAAATTTAATATTACATGAAATAAATAATTAGTAATGAACTTTAAATTAGCTTACAGAGATCAAACCATTCTGCAGGCAATTCTGCATCTTCTCGAGCAGGTCTAATGGCCATTTTCAGGGCATGTTGCAATGAAAGAGATAAACAAGTGGCAGGCTCTCCGGTGCCTGCAACATATTATTACAGAGGGCGCTAAAAGATCAGTTAATCAGTTATACTGGATTAATTTATTACTATACTGGATTATAAGTATTATGATAGTGTCAAATTTTCGAAATTTGAGTTTACATTGGAAATACAAGTTCTGAGTACGCAACAATATTTTTAGCGAATGATACGTAAGTTAAACAAAATATATCTGTAACGGAGGCAATAGCGCTATCTTTGGAGGAAACTGTGAACTGTGAATGGGGTAATAGAGGAAGCTTTTTTTTGGAAGGTTTGGACACGTGACCAGGTTATGTTGTGAATGTCTTGGGAAGTGTTACGCATGTTTACTCTATGAGAATTGACCATTTAAAAAAACAACTTAAAGAACATTAAATTGTGAACTCTGTTATTTAACTATAGTCGTGATGTGTTGAATTTGTATAAGTTATTGTCTCAGATATTTAACGGTTTTCTTGTAATTAATAAATTCTGTGTTGGCTTCTAATAACGAAATAGACAAATTTTGCCTTACTCATTTCTACCTTCTCCCATTGTTACATTGGTGGCAGCGGTGGGATCACAACAAGAAAATTACCAAGTAAGAGTTTATTTTATAAATATTGTCAGATTAGTTAGAATTAACCCACAAGCATGGAAAGAGAGGTAGAAGAGCTAAGGAAGGAGGTATTTAAGCAGCGGCAACTCACGGAACTGGCTCAAAAATCGGCGAAAGAGTTAGAGGAATGATGGGAGAAAGAATTGATAGAAGAACGGGCGAGGATAAGAGTTGAAGAACAGGCAAGTATACAAAAGGAAATTGATGAAGCTCGACGGAAGTTAGAGATTGATTTCCAGCGGGAGATGATAGCCCTTAGGAAGGAATTTTTGGAAATTAAGTTAGGAGCGAAAAGAGAATTGTCAGGAGCAAGGGAATTAAAGGAATGGAATGGAGAAAAGGGCGATATGATGATAGAAGATTTTTTGGAGAAAGTGAAGATTTTAAAGGAAGCTGGAGGCTGGACGGAAGAGGAAACGGCAGAATTGGTGAGACGAAGGCTTGTGGGGGAAGCAGCAGAATTTCTGCGAAATGAAGAAAGAAGAAGAGAAGAGAAAATCAAGTGGCATGAAATGGAGGGGATCATAAGACAGCGGTTTGGTAAGTTCCGGAATAGGGTAGATGAAATGATGGAGCTAGTGAGCCTAAAAAAAGAGTCCAACGCGGTGTTAGTATCTTTTGATGATGTACACTAAATATTTTGATAAACAATTCCTACATGTAATGACAGTGTAAAAATTTCACAATGAAATCGTCAATTAGAGATACAATGACCGCAGTAACAGAAAGTCCTGAATATTTCATGATCGATTTTTTTTTTTTTTTAACAACAATTACATTACAATACATTAAATTCTTTGTTTAGGATCTCTCCACTTTCAAAGCATTTTCACGAATACATTGTATATGCAGTTGCATTTTCACAAGTTGAAGTAGATTTATTAACTGGAAACTATCAGGTATGCACAATTTTGCCTGTTGTAACGTGAAAAAAAATCAAAACGACATGAATTTAGAAACAATGAAAAAATCATAAAAGACTTAGAATAAATGTAAATAAAATTTCTCATTACAGATATTGAGGGCTGATATAATAGAAGACGCTGGTGACAGTTTAAGTCCGCTAATAGATATTGGCCAGGTTGAAGGAGCTTTTGTCATGGGACTTGGCTATTTCCTCAGTGAAAATATCAAACGTGATCCTGACAGTGGAATGGTCATCACAAATAGAACTTGGGTGCTTTAATTTATTAGTCGACTAAATTTTTAATGTATAACAAGTAATAAAGATTAATTATATTAGGATATGATATGAACGGTATATCATTTTTGCACTAGATTCACTGAACTTTGCTTCATGTCAGTACTTATTCTACCCGTTACACAAGTTCAGTCAAAGAAGAAGGCATAAAATAGTTGAATAAGAAGAACAGTGGCGGCCTTGAAGTTTGCAAGTGGGGGGTGCTGCATGAGTAAAACGGAACATATCTAAATTCAACTCAATTTAATTGAGTTAAAAAATAAATTCCCGATATTTTCTGTTATACAAAAAACATGATTTCTCAAATAACTAATACAAAAAAAAATATTTAAATTTAAAATCCATTCTTCTAATTTTAGCTTTACAAAATTTTTGAGTAACTTTATCATTAATATTATTTATTTCAAAAATCATGTACTAACTGCTATTTGCTGAATTATAATGTTAGGAATGGAACGACCTTTGTTTTTTATTTCCATTTTTTTGGGTATTGTCAATTGAGAAAATTTAATTTTTGTTAATATTCAACACCAACACCCATCTTGATAAACCTCCTTCAAAATAATATTTATTTTATTCTATATTTTTATTCTATAAAAAGTAGTATTATTGAATAAAAATAAAATAAAAAATTGCCATTAATTAACGTACACAATAAAAATATTTTTTGTTGTAATATAACCTAATATGTAGAACCCAATTAAAATAACGCTGCCCGGCGAGCAGCTACAATAGCACTAGCTGGGTAGCATTAATAAGGCAAACGAAGCTTGTCGGAAATAACCGAATATGAACATTTTTTGACACTGCGAATTGGGCAGCGTTAACATCATGCAACTCTTGACAAAATAATCCTTTTTTAAAAACGGATTGATTAATGGTATTTGAATAACAACTATGCAAAGATTGATATGTTATTCTTAATTTTTATCGTAACTTGAAAAATTAATTTTTGTAGTTATTTGTAGGGGTGTCGCAGTGCATATCCACCAGCCGCCACTGAAGAAGCGTTACGAGATTTCATTCTATTTATACGAGGTGCCAGAGAGTAATCTAGTTTTTTTTGTCAAATTTGCAATCCCAATTTAATTAAATGAGGTTTCTTTATTTATGTTATTAAAGAGCCTACTCTAGAGACCTCGGAGGTTATAACAATAATCTTTACCTCCCACTAAATTTTTGCCAGCTGATTTATTGAACTTGTGCAATCTGGTTGAATTTAATTTGGGTTCAACATATTAAAACAAATTAGGACGGATGCATTTTTTTTTTATATAAATTCTTTTATTTCTGAATTTTCCAGAATTACTGGCCGCCTGGGATAAAAGATATACCAGCAGATTTCAGAGTGACACTAGCAAAAGATGCACCCAATATAACTGGTGTGATGCGATCCAAATGTTAGTTCTTTTTAGATGTATATTTTTTTAAAGTTCTATTATTTATATTAATACATTGAATGTATAAAACATTTTATTTATTATTACAGCTACAGGAGAGCTACCTATTTGTCTGGCAATGAGTGCTGTCTCCGCCATCAGAGACGCCCTCAAATCTGCTCGAATCGATGCTGGTCTTAAAAATCTATGGTTTAATCTAGGTTAGTATATTTAATCTAGGGCATCAGAATTGTTATCAACAATGCTCGAGTTTATAATTCTAACCCCGGAATTAAATAAAATTATCGCAGGATTATTATTTAATTGGATAACTTCATGAACTATCAGCTGATTAATTTCAAAAAGTATGTTTTGGATCTACAAGGTTACAACAATGATTATAACCTCCCCATTAATTTGCACCAGCTGAAACAGGTGATATTACTGAAATAGTGGAGACTGATTAACGTTGAGTTTATGAGTGAAATTATCTATGAAATTGTTTTATTCATTAAAAAAAAAAAAACTAAACAAAATGATTTACAAATTAATACAAATTTTAATTATTTTTGTATTCTTTCCAGATCAACCATGTACTGTTGAGAAAACTTTCCAAGCTGCGAATACTTCATTTGAACAATTTTCTCTTCAACGTTTTATACTTGGAAGAAAGTTAGCGATGTACACTACATCATATGAATCTCTCTGTTTTAGGAAGCTCAACTATTCAGATAGTTGAGTTGTGTAAGAATGATTAATGTAGCATGTTCTCATGATTTCTTTGGCATTTTGTTCCGATTGATATCGGAAGAAAGAGAGCCATATTTGCCCCTACAGTTTTGATAACTAGATAGTTTGCAATGAAACATATGTTTTTTCTTGGTTGTAAACCCTTAAGATGGTTGCACACATTGGAACCTTCTTCTTACGACTCTATAGTAGATATTCTTGCACCCTGGGCTTCTAAACCTTTTTTCCAATGATAACCTCACAGTCATCTCATTGTGTGTAGAAGTTTCCTTATCTCTGCACAGAATATGTAGGGAGCAATAGTGTTTAGGCCTCAACTTCTTCAAGGCCTCCAGATGGACAAAATAGGACTGACATTTTTAAAGAAGTTGGTCCAAAATATCCTACGGTATTGCCCCCCTAATTCAGATAAATAAAACTGTGCTTGCATGCAATTAGGTAATATATATAGATCGAAATTTTATTTGTGTTTTTTCCCTTCCTGTGATATAGAGCACCACAACTTTGAAAGATCAATTGTACACCCAACTGGTGCCAGGATGAGAGGACACTTTCAGTATAATACATCCATCTGAAGTCTATTTCCTGACCTGGAACAATTGTAGGAATGATAGATGTTCCTCTGTATACACTGTAGGCACTTAGACGTCTATAAATATGATATACGCTGGATAGACTCCTTCATCTCCTCATAGAATCTGTAATCGCAAACGTGTTCTAGACCCAGCTTCTTCAGATCCCCTGTGGAAAACCATTAGCACATGCAACCTTTCTATCGGTTTAAACCGATGCAATCCGCATAATATCTTTTCCGATTTTGGTTGTCCAGCATTACCTTACTGGGAAGTCCTAGGATTGTTTTCTAGATCGAAGTTTCTTGGCTTTCTGGGTGAGCCGAGCTGTCTTATTGAGTAATTTCGTACTTTGAAATAGCAATTGCTCATATAACTAGTAAGATTTAGAAAAAAATATCCTGCAATTTCTTCCCAAAAGCTGATTGCAAATAAAATTAAGTAAGAGAAAGTAAAAAGTAAGTTGATTGCATGACTATAGTAGTCATGTTAGAAATGTGCCGTATCTTCATAGTACATAATCTTACGCTCTCATATTATTTCATTTTTTTAGTGTAGCTTATCATAAATTTATCCAAAATTTTCGTGAAAGTTTTGAAGTGGATAATTATTGTTAATTGTAAAAATTTAATTACACTCACTCAGTATTTAAAAGAAGAAAAAGTTCATTATATTTGTTTCTAATTTAAAACAAATCTGCTTTATTAAATTATTTTTTCCTTATTTCCCATATATATATGAATATATAGCCATATATACTTGCTTAATTAAAAAAAAAAAAATCTGGGGTTGTTAATCGATTTTCTTGGAATATTAGCAACACATTCAATACTACTTAATATCATACAGTTGCCTGTATGGAAATTGATGCTCGAATATTTTATAGGATAGCATCGCAAACCCCCACTCTTCCATCCTCCTTAATGAAAGTTTCCCGTACAAGTGTTTTAAATAAAAGTTAAACATTACAGGTATACAAAGTTTAAAGAAAAATAATTGAAACCATTTTCTCGGACTCCGAGGAGATCAAAAGCGTTTATTTCCGGTATAAACCTCTATAACGAAAATTTGACACGGACACAGTATTTCCTCATACCAGCAGTCAACCCCTAGATTGAAAAACGGGGAGGGAAAGCCTCATTCCACTGCGACCCCATTAAGAGGTCTATTGTTGGTATTGAATCATTACTAAAAAGTACCGAATTTCCAATTAAAATTACTGAATTGCATTAATTCAATTAAGTCTAATTGCACTAATTATGATATTTGCAGCACTCCTAATTCATACAGGTACAGTAGTATATAAGTTTATATAACTTTCGAAACAACAGGAAAAGAATCCAGGTAAGTCAGTACTTCAAACGTTTTGGAGCCAGTGAAAGTAATTTAACAAGGAATAGTGAATAAAATAAAAATAAATAAAAACTAGAGCAATAGTTATTTACCAAACAGCGAGTAATGCTTTTTTACTTTGTCTTACTCTCAGTAAGAGCAAGTATTGTAATCGAGTCAAATTTTCGATATTGAGTTTTCACCGGAAATATACGTTTTGAGGTCTCCTGAGCCCAAAAAAGTGTTTTTTAGCAAATGGTCTCAGTGTGTGTGAACAAAACCCTCAAAAACGAAAAATCACCGGAAGCTCAAACTTGATATTCCATTTAGGTATCACCATGGTAAGTTATGTGTCAAAATACCTTAAACGAAAGTACCACTTGACTGAATGTTTTTTCAAAAACTTTATTTTTGTTTTATTAAGTAGATTCTCCCATTGATTCAACACAACTAAACATTCAATATGAATATAATTTGGAAGACAATTTGTCAGTTATAACTTCGAAATTTACAGTAAAAGAACATCGTGTCAGTATTTCACACCAGATTTATTTCCATTAAAAACTAAATGATAACAATAATTTGGGAAAATTCTATAGAACATAAGTCAAAAACGAAAAACAGAAGTCCAAACTTGAGGTCCCTGTAGCCACCTTTTTTTAATGTTTTGAGCAAAGTCAGTCAATAGGTAATACATTTACTGTTATTTTATTTCTTTAATTTTTCGCTGTTGTTCTCAAAAGTAGCTTCAATGATTTCTTGTGCACATACATAATATGTATAAAAGAATATCGTTTTTATTTGGAAATTCATTTAAGGAAGTTGTGGGTTGTACCTCTACTATATAGTTGATAGTAGGATACTACTAGTTGATAGCATGAAGTATTTGGTTCTTTTGTTCTGTTAAGCCTCCCGCAAACAGTTAGAAACTTTCGCCACGAAGCCTCAAGAATTACGAGCTGGTTACTTTTGTAGGAAAA
This sequence comes from Triatoma infestans, assembly GCA_011037195.1. Classification (NCBI taxonomy): domain Eukaryota; kingdom Metazoa; phylum Arthropoda; class Insecta; order Hemiptera; family Reduviidae; genus Triatoma; species Triatoma infestans. The sequence goes on along the minus strand of JAAEAF010001242.1, from coordinate 38,112 downwards.
TGGATTGTATTTGCAATATTGGAAATTAATTAATCACCGAGTCACAATGCATTATAATTTTGTTGTGGTTGGTTCCGTAGAGCTGGAAAGCATGAGAGATGATACTTTCCGTGATAGCCTACTTCTTTTCATGCTCATCGAGCGTTCGCCCATCATCAGGATGTTTTTGTCAAAACAGTGTGACTTGCACAGAGCAAATTTAGTTGATATACTCCTAAAAATCTTTTTATTTGGTTTCATTACTCAGAATAAATATAATTGAAACGACTAATATAAAACGATATAAATGAATCATTTTTAGTGATAAAAGAAAAGAGAACAAATTAGAAAAACGGTAAAAATAATTATTATACATTACAAGTACGCAGTTATAAGTGTGACGTCATTAATTTTTTGCCTCCAATTAGAAGCCTTTTGATATTTTAATTTTTATTATAAACAATAGTTATGTTTGGCCGATGTTTATCAAACAAGTAAAATATTAGGCCAAAGAAAACCTTTTTATTTTTAAAAGTTTATTCGACGTTTCAGACACCTTTGGTAAACATTCAACCCAACATTATTGGTCCGTACATTCAAATCTCTATTCCTCCTTAACAGTTCCTGAGGCAGAACACCAAAGGTGTCCGAAACTTCGAATAAACTTTTAAGGATTAAAAGTTTTTTCTTTGGCCCCAGCCAACTAACTTTTTGCTTGTTTATATTTTTAATGTTTAGTACCTGATTTGCTTGTGCCGGTCAGCAAATACTACACAATCTGCCTTTAGAATAACTTTCTGGATGAGCACAAAGCGACTGGGCGTTTATAATAATACTGAGTAATTACTAATATTATATTATTATACATATTATTATTACATTATTACCATCCCGGTAATAATAGTCCTGGCAACTGAAATATTCTCCTGGCGGGCGGAAGAGCGAAAGAAGTGTATCAAACAATGATTATTACCAAATTTCAAATTGCATCCAAATGTTTCCTAGACCTGTTAAGACGATATTTGAAGAAGAGCTGGTGTAAGAACGTTGGTCTGTACAGATGCAAGTTAACAGCAGACTCACTAGCAGAAAAGTTTTACAGCTGATAACAAAAAGAGACTGACATTCCCTCTTACTAGAGCTTTGCCATTACGAACTCACTTCAATGCAGATTTAAATTATTAAACACATGTCCCTCGATTGATTGGTACGCTGTGTCATCTAGCAGCTCAACATCGTTGAGTAGCCTTGCTTCACTGAAGTATTTCTCTCTCTCTGGACTGTAAACCTTCACTTTGCAACCAACAAAAATAAAAATATACGTGTCATCCTCATGCTGTTCTATCAAAAGTGTTCTTATATTTATATATTATATGTATAAGGGGCTGTACTTGTACAGGTTCCAACATGCATTCTAACCTATCATTGAATCTGGGCATTCCATTTTCATTTATAAAGGTGATGTTCAAAGGAGAAAAAAAAAATATAACAAAATCTGACATCATCTTTCCTAACCAATGCAATTTTTTTAATTATTTCATTTTGCTATTAAGTTCAGTAGGATATACAGGTGAATCACTAGAATTTCCGGTCCCCTATCACACCAATTTCTACTATTTGTACTATTATAGTTTGCAATACACTAATGCATCATTTCTATTATATATCTTGGTCACAATTAGCCAAAGGTTTGTTTTAAGTGGGTTGGGCAAAATATAATACGTTTAGAGTAAAACAAATTGCCTTGGAGGCTGGTTTAGTTAGGCAACGCAACATGTAATAGGTTTAGATTTAGACAAAATGTCATTTGTACCAGCAAATTAGATTATTGTATATGAACTACGATAAGTGGGCGTGGCTTAAGTGCTCGTCGAAATCGATGATTAGTCGGTGGGAATGACGCATCTGCACTAGCATGAATCTTGGTCATAATTGTGCAAAGGTTTAATATAAAAGGTTAGGTTAGGTTACGTAAGGTTAGGTTAGGTTAGGTTAGAGTCAGTTGGGTTAGGATAGCTTTGGTTGCGTTAGGTTTAGGTTTAGACAAAATGTCATATGTTCCCGCACATTTCATTATTTTTTTATGAATTTTGCGCCCCAACTATATTTTGCCCAACCCGGTTGAATCACCTGATTTTTCATGTCTGAACATTTATAAGATTTCATTTGATGAACAGTAAACGATGAGCCACCTTATCATTTTAAGACTTACATAATGTAAATGGACACAATATATTGTATTCTGTAGGATTTAACAAGATGTTCGTATTCTTGTTGTATCATTTTTGTGTAACAGTAATAATTTTGCTGTGGATTTTCGCATTTCTGCACTATTTTTTTTAAGAAAATGCATATGCTATTTCGAGTAAATTATATTTAGCGAGGTTACCGCTCATGAATACTGAGAATGTTTTTAGTTTTATTGTGTTTACTCTTAATTTTACAGCGAATTTTCACATCTCTTCATAAGTTTTTATGATATACGTATGCTATAATCCATGTCGTTATTGTTAGATATGAAAATGTTTAGTGTTTTATTTAATGTGTTTGCATTCAATGGTGTATCCCAAATTATGCTATGATTATCGCTTCATTAATTATATTATGGAGGGTTCTTACTGAAATTACATTTATAAGGGAAAAAATGTTTAGTCATGGAAGTCTCCTTGATATTTTTTTCTCAATATTAGTTTAATTATAACAAGTTGCTTGCAGCCATCGTTTCTGATAGTGGATTTTGTAAGGACAACAAATTTTGGATCAAATAAAATAGACTGTTTTCTTTAGAATTTAGAACCACCCATCAGATCCAGTTACGGAACAGACATCTTGAATTAAGCATATTTGACTGTAAAAATAAGGTGACCAGCTAAAAATAAGCTGTTTAGTCATGGAAGTCTCCTTGATATTTTTTTCTCAATATTAGTTTAATTATAACAAGTTGCTTGCAGCCATCGTTTCTGATAGTGGATTTTGTAAGGACAACAAATTTTGGATCAAATAAAATAGACTGTTTTCTTTAGAATTTAGAACCACCCATCAGATCCAGTTACGGAACAGACATCTTGAATGAAGCATATTTGACTGTAAAAATAATGTGACCAGCTACACAGATTGCCAGGCATGAATATGATACCATACATACTGGAATCTAAACAAGGATGAGATATACAGAAATATTTTTTAGTTAAGAAGATTAAGAAACTTATCCATGCGTTTCATTGTTTACAGTTCAGATTGTATGTTAATAAAATCAAAATTTCCAGCATGTAAAGGCAAAATACATGTTGAATCTTGAAAAAACACGATAGATTATGACTAAAAACCTAGGTTAGTGGAAAAAAATATATGACTGTTTAGACATGTTGTGACCTGTTAGAAGGGGTGTGAGTTGAGACAGTCTAGATGGGGGCTGAATTGTTACATATGATAATTAGCACAAAATTTAGGACTTGCATTTCATAAGCTAACTAGTAAGTGTTGTCATAATATTGTAAGGTTAGAGAAATTGTGTGCGTGAATTGGTGCATTGAAAGAAAAATTTTCATTTCTAATCTTCACTGCGATAAGTTACATCATATATGATCCAACATGGTAAGTTATATGCTGCCGTACTACATATGGAGAGCAGCTAAAGAGAGTTTTTCTACCAAACAGATTTGTTTTAGAGATTACCGATGAGATGTGCAGAAATATCGATTAGGTCGAAGGAAAATATCTACTTTGTATTAGGTTTTTGATAAACAGATAATACATGAAATAAAATTTGGAGTGATTTGTATAATTTATTTTTTGTGAATTTTTAAATAAAAAGTTAATAACTTGTTTATTCAATGGAATTTTAATTATATGGTGAAGAAACATATATAAAATTTGGTATGTATATTAAATTTTAGCAGAAAGGAAATGTGAACTGTAGCTGGCTGAAGCTTGATCAGGCATGTTGAGACATGCATGGTAACTCATACTAACCATAGATATTAAAAGAGTATTTCTTTCTTTTTTATTATATTCGAAATACTATTGGCTAACATGGGTGACATGATGTGAGGGGTGGGGATATGTATGCTGTTTATAGACAAGAATTGTTGTAACTTGCATGGTGAGTCATCATTTTAATTGATAAAATAATGGGCAGTGGTTTTGGTTTGTATATAGATGGATAAATAAGTAAAAAGTATTCTCATAAATCGATGATAATCGATATACTAGATTGATATGTGTAATCGTTATGCTTGATCGATACATAAACACACATTAGCTTAGTATAATTTATATCTTCCACAGACTACAACACCTGTAAAAAGGTTCTATTGGCTAAAACTTGAGTGTTGCGCATGCGTAACAGATGGCAAAATAGCACTTGCGCAGAAGGTTGAAATCCTATTTGTTATATAAGAAAAGTATTCTCATAAATGCATGCGTAGTAGATTTAGAAGTTTGAAACTTGCAATTCTAATGGCTGGCTAGTGTTTTGAGCATGCGTGTTTAGATGGTGAAATCGATTATTTGTTAGATCGATCACTGCGCATGCGTCGTAGATCTAGAAACACTGTAAACTTGCAATGAGATGGCTGTGACGTCACAGAGTGAAAATAATAAGTTATAGATGGGCAGTTTACTTTGGAGTTTGTCAGTTCTCGGGATGCGTGTGTTGTGTTCAAATGTGAGCAGCAGGCAGTTGGATGGGGTAAGTAACTCTTTTTTTCTTTATGACTTGTTAAAGTTGGGGTTATGATGAAAATAATTGATTATTAAGCTGCATGTAAATACTGCATTCCTATTGGCTAAGCGTGGGAGAGCCGAAATTCCATTAGCTAGTGCGCATAACCCAAATACAATATAGTTCTACATTCTGATTGGTTGAGAAAATGACGTCACTAGAATGGTGGGGATAGCTTCTAGTGGTGTTCAATATTCTCCTTATCTCTTAAGTCTTAACATTGTATAAACATATTTTTTCTTAACAAGATTAAGTATTAACAATGTTCGAAATGAAAAATAATAAACTTTTTGCAAGGTTGGGCAGGTGTTCATGACTCATTGTATATACAAATATTTTTATTCATAATAGGATTAAATATTGTAACGTGAGTTACATGCTCGAACAGGCAAGATATGTTTATTTGAGTTCAAAGTTTAATAAACAAAAATCACAAATAGGGATTAAGATAAGATTTTTTTCTTTTTTATAATGAATAATACTGTTAATGCAAAGTTTATGTTCAATGACAAGTGGTAACATGTCCGGGCAGGCAAGATATGTTAGAAATAAATAAAATAAAAATTTCCTAGATGAGTCATTGTATAAACTTAAATTTTTCATAATAGGATTAATTATTACAAACATGCTAAGACCTGTGGTAACACGTCCGGACAGGCAAGAAAGGTAATGAGTGCAAAGTTTTATTTTTACATAATAGGATTAAGTATTAAGAAACATGTTAATAAGACCTGTGGTAACATGTCCGAACAGGCAAGAAAGGTAATGAGTACAAAGTTTTATTTTTATATAATAGGATTAAATATTAATAAATCATTTCCTGGATGACTCAGTGTAGTTTCTTTGCATTTTTCTTAATAAATAACTAACATGTTCGGACAGGCAAGATATATGTTGTTTTGAAGTTCAATAAACAAAAGAATACAAAGTGATTAAGGTAAGAATAGATATATATATTTTATTAGTACAAAGTTTAATTTCAAAAGGTGATGCAATAACTGGCAGAAGTAATAGATAGTGTTTTTCTTATTAATAAATTATATTTATAAGATCGATATTAATCAATGTGAATACGATATTTGCAATCGATATATTGCGATTGGCAGTGAAACACTATAGAGTGTGTGACGTTATCTGAATGGGGGATTTGTCTAGAAGGCAGTGGTAATAAATAAGGCACTGGCAATGCTATTGGCTGTGACGTCACACGAATAATATATTGAAAAGGCAGTGGTTTTTGTTATACAATATAATAAAATCAATATTTGTAATCTATAAGGCGGCGGCAGATATGCGCATGCCCCAACTAGCAATGACGTCATAGGGGAGTGGGGGTAAACGTTACTACAGTACATTGTATTTTCGAATGTAGTTCAGTTCTGTGTAAGTGCGCGTCGTGTTAATATCAGCAGCAGCAGCAGGAAGCTGGAAGGGGTAAGTCAATCTTTTTATTATTTTGATTGTGTGGTGAAAGTTACATTTCACTCCGCCATATTGTTTTTTATGTTTTTTGTGAATTTCTTTATTATTATTATGTGTGACAGTTGAATGCATCTCCGCCATATTTTTTTTATTTTATTTAATATTTTTGTGAGTGGATTGAGCGGAAATAAAATTATGATAGTGCCGGGGTTAAGTGTACGTTGAAAATTATAGCTAGCGAGAGGACCATTGTGGCCGACTGGTTATGGTGATGGACTTTCTACCTAAAGAGTGTAGGATCGAATCGTAGGTAACACAAGTTTTTTCATATATTATAAAAAATAATTCCCCTCTCGCAAAGAGTAAGGTGATGATGGCGAGGGGTGGGGAAGTTAAGAATAGAAGTGTACGTTGAAAACTACAGCTAGCAAGAGGAGTACTATGGCCGAGTGGTTAGGGTGATGCGACTATCAACCTAAAGATTGTAGGATCGAATCGCAGGTAAGACAAGTTTTTTCACATAAAATAAAAATAAAAAATACCCCTCCAGCCTAGATGGTGGTGTGCTACGGTGTTAGGTTCCGCCATCTTGTTATGGGGATGGATTGACCATGGAGGTGAAAAGCAAATGGAGTCATCGGATTGGATGATACATTCAGGAGGGGTTAACAGAAAATTTTACTATAATATTACGAAGAACAAATCCTCTAAATTTATCGTGTGAAATACAATCATATTGCATTCTGAATATTCTTCTTTTTGATCTCTTAGTCATAATCATTATCATGATAAAGCTTAGTAAACATTGGCAAATAATTTATATTTGCGTAAGGTAAATTTAACGATTGCATATTAGGAAAAACATACACAGTTTCCAAGGCTTGGAACTCTCTTGGGGAATCTTCACTAAGAAAGGTTGTAGGTAAGGGGCTGGGATGGGAGGAGGGGTGAGGTAGGTAGGGGTGGGGATGGGAGGAGGGGTGGGGATGGGTAGGAGGGGTTGGGGGTGAGGTAGGGGTGGGGGTGGGGAGGGATGGGGGTGGCCGCCATTTTGAAAAAAAGTGCGCCAGCTGCCCCATTTCCCCTCTACTGACGTCACAGCTCTAATTTTCACTATTTTCGGACCTGATTTTTTTTTACTTTTTTTGTGAATGCTTCCTTACTAACCCACATTTTATTTTCATTTTTTTTGGTTTGCGGGTATTTTATACCACGCCAGTGACCTTCATTCTGATGTAATGGTATTTTTACTTAACATTGCATTTACAATCAAATTGAAAAAATTTCATATTAATATAATAAAAATAAAAAAAACTTCTTCACCATTATAAAATAATTTTTTTTTTTTTCTGGTTTACAGGTATTATTATCAAAACAAAAAGATCTTTCTAATTATAAAATATTTTATTTATTTTTTTTTATGGAATAAAAAAAATTTAATTTTATAAGAGAATATAAAATAAAAAAAACTTTTCAATAACATACATTCATTTAATTTTTTGAACAGTGCCTATAGCATATGTGGTAATGCCATCCTCGGCAATTATTCTTTTATCGTCATACGGTGAGAGTGCTATCTTATTTATTTTTACTGAGCTAACTTCATGATGGGAAGAGCGGATCTGATACATTAGTGTTCTGAATTCTTTTTTATTTTTTAGACAACTTAAATAATCATTAAAAGTTATATATTTATTTACAATCGCAGTCTGCACACCTTTGGCTTTTTTTACGGTCTTATCACTAATTTTTATAGAATACATTTTTGCTCTGAGACCTACAAATTCCTCAATAATTTTGCTATTTGCTTCATCTTTGAATTTGCCGACTACTTTTTTGTTAGTTATGGAATAGCAAGGATGATCTACAGGGTATCCTGATGTGTCTAGGTATTCGAGTAATGACAGCATATCCGTGTACAAGTCTTCGGTTTTAATACTGTATATAAAGGCATCTGTATCCATATAAGCTAAACATATTTTATCTGGACCGTATTTTGGTAGCATAACATTGTAATGGTAAGTATACATGGTTACCTTTGACAAATCCAGCACTGACATACCGACATAGATAGGTTTATTGAACATTATTGATTTCTTGGCTAAGTGGACGGCGCATAAATTTTCTGAATAAATGGTTCGGTCAGTGGGGTGGGGATGGGGAGGAGGGGTGGGGGTGGCCGCCATTTTGAAAAAAAGTGCGCCAGCTGCCCTATTTTCCCTCTACTGACGTCACAGAAAAGACAAACGTACTCTACCGCAGTGACACCGCCCGGTAAAAAAAAAAAAGCATGTCCAGGCAGGCAATAAAATAACTAGAAAAAAAATAGTGAGCTGTGACGTCTCAGAAAAGCGTACTCCACGCCGCATAGACGCCGCACAATACTACGCCACATGCTCCACATAAAAAGACAAGAGTACTCTACGCCACGCCGCATAGGAAAAAACGCCGCACACAGGAAAAACGCCGCATATTTTGTCCTGGAATCATCTTTTTTACTCTACTGTCTTACATTATTAAACAGGCATAGGATATTATGCACTAAAAATATGTTACTTTTTAATCGAAATATTGGAACAAGTTAAACCAATGTTTGCAAAGTATAGGAAAATAGATTTTTAATCTGCGGAAATGATTGCGTTATATCCAAATTCAAAATATTCTCTCTAGAGCTGTGGACATTTCTTCCAGCACTAACGTCTATCAGTTTAAAAAATCGTTAGAGGGTTTGAAACAAAAAAAAAAAACAAAAAAAAAACATAGTGCAAACATACAAGTACCTGGCCCCCAAACTTGTGGTAATTAGTACCGATTAGAAAGATACTGTGGTCATTTGGCAGAAATTTATCAAAATATTCCCAAAAAATAAAAATAATTTTTAGTTCTGTTTAATGTTTTAACTTATTTTTATTAGACGGAAATTATTACATAGAAGTATTTTTCCAGAGTCAGATCATTCCTAAACCAGCCTTACGCGCCCCCTGCACGCACACACATTCGCGCTAGCACTAAATGCTGTTAAGTGAATAATTTAAAGGAAAAAAAAATAAATGTTTCTCTATTTTTGCAATCCTAAAGAAAAAAAAGAAAGGAACTAATTACAACAATTAAAATTAAAAATTGATCACCATTTTCTCTATCATTTTTCTCCCATAATACATAGATGTGTACGGTTCTATTATAAATAACACAAACATAATATTTTGTTTAATTACAAAATCCGTCCCTTATACTACAATTTTATTTTTATTTTGTTAATAATATACATAATTTACACACCCAATACAAATCTTTCTTTTTATGCCTACTGGCAGTATGTTTTAACTTATCTAATTTAATTTATTTTACAGTCAAATCTAAAGCTAAGTCTTGCATTTCTCTTACTAACCAGCAATTAGATATGTACAAGTCTCCATATTTTCGATCTGTAGTATATATCGGAGTTTATTTCTATAAGTAACTAGTTTAAGGCCTACCAGAAGTACTCTAGTTCTGATAATTCTTCTAGCCGGTTGCACTCAGTAACTTTAACATGACCTTTTATTTCTTGCATCGTAATATTGTTAAACTTCTCCATCTCCTCTTATGTAAAAGCGGTATCTTGCATATTTTTCCACATGTCTGTGTAAAATTCCATCTTCTCTATTTTGGCAAACGAGTTTCCTTTGTAAGTAGTTACACCATTCGTAGTAAATGATAAAAATGGTTTCTCGGTGGGTGAGGAGATTATATCCAACCCATTTTTTGGTATTATAATGTAACCATCTTCTTTAAGTTTTTCTTTATTAGAATAGGCACTCATAAATATATTTTTGTGGTACCCTTTTAGAAAGTATACGTTCTTGCACCCTTCTTTTTCTGCAAGAACTCCTACATATGTAAAAGTTCCTTTGTTGTTTACGGTAAACGCACAAAACATTGTACACACCACTTGTGTCCAGATTCTTCCAGCTGTTTTAACCAGTGGTTTATTAACCTTTTTTTAAATTCGGTCAACTCGTTTTCCTTCTCCACCAGTTGCTTGTATTCCTTTTTAAGAGTTGTAGTTTTCTGTATATGGTCTATCTTCCTTCTTTTTAAATCCACCTCTTCTAGTTCTAAGTGTCGTTTCTTTGCAGATAGTGCATACATTAGAGATGGGGGTTCTATTTCTTTTACTGTATATGGCAATAGCGTGTTGGTTATGTTAGCTCTCTTTCGTAAGACATGAGGAATTACATTATTGGTAGAGACCAATCCTGTCTTTTCGATATCTATACTTCCTGGTATGGTAGAAAACAGTGTTCCAGTTTTGGAGAAATACGTTCCCCAACTTTAATGTAACATTTTTGCACAATCTGTACAATATCTTTGTTTAACAATCTTCTACAATCTCAATATAATTAATTGGTAGAGAGTTAAAGCTAAATGCCGAAACAACATAATTTATCATTTTTTCTCTGTTCTTGGTATTTTCCGGTAGGTTTAACTGTATACCAGTCAACTTTCTTGTGTTCTTATGTGAACAATAAAAAAGCAAAAAACAAAAATGGTAATGGAAAACTAAATAAAATAAATTACAAAGGTAAATACAGATACTCGTATAGAAAAATTATGGAAATGTTACAGACCTTTGGAAAATTTGTATGCTATATTAATTACTACATGTTCAATTATGACTGTGCTCTATGAGTGTACTACCAGTGAAAGGTTGAGAGGGAACACCGGTGAAAGTAGTGGTGGGGGTAAGTACCGTTAGGAATTGTTGGAGTGAAGGGACTAAGAAGCAGGACAAATACAATAAGCATGTACATATATATATATATATATATGTGTGTGTGTGTGTAACTTTTAATTAAAATTTTTTTAATAAATAAGGATTTTTAAGCTAATTGGAATATAAATCGGATTAATGGGAATAGTTTGATGAATAGATATGAGGAAAAGGGAATTAGCAGGGGAAATATGTAGGGTGATGGCACTAAGGGCTGGGTGGATCCAATTACGTCTACTTAATGGAATGGAGGATGTTGTTGTAGAGTGATGAGATGACCTCTTTGTCTTTTTTGTGGTTTGTGGGATTGGGTTGTAGGTGGATATGTATTGATTCTGCAAGGAGGCGTTTTGTGAGATTAGGTTGTGTTGTTAAAATGGATGGGTTTTGCAGGTCAAAGGAATGATTTAGGGATAATGCATGTTTGGAAAGTGCTGTGCTGTCTATTTTTTTGGAGGTGATGTCATATTTGTGTTGTTTTAGTCTTTTGTGTAAGTATTGTGAGCTCTCTCCTACATACGTGGCATTGCAAAGTGGTGTAGTGCATTTGATGTTGTATACTGCATGGGTTTTGTTGAGTTTAGGGATAGGGTCTTTTAGTTTAGTATATAGTTTGGAAAGTTTATTAGTGGTAGTGAAGCCTGTGATGAGATTGGGGATGTGCTTTTTGAGGGATTTGTTTATTTTTTGGGAGAGAGAGAGTGGATGTGTGTAAGAGATGTGGATAGGTACATTCGTGATGTTGATGGGATTACTAGTGTGTGGTGTGTGTAATGTTGGTGTCAATGCTTTTTTGATTATATTGTTTATGATATGTGAAGGGTAACCATTGGAGGGCACATTTTTTTTGGAAATTTAACAGATTTTACTTTGTAACTTTACTTTTTTATGACGAAAAGGCGAAGAATTGTCGATATTCTTAGAGATTGAGGTGTTACCGTTTTGTCCACTTATAGTGGATGTTGTCTTGGTCGCATCATATTCTGAAGACGGTGTCAAAAAGCTGCCAGGACTCTGAGTGTTTGCTGCGCCATTTACTTCTTTAAAAAAGGATGCAATGACAGTTGTTGCGATGACAAATTTCCTATAGATTTAATTTTCCTTTTCTTCACTAGCGCACCACTTTTTTTACTAGTCTCTGAAGTGTCTGTTTCTGTGCCTCGCTCGTGTTCAGAGTAATCTACTTCAGATATCAAGTCTGAGTATTTGGTTTCTAATTTCTGAATATCTTCAATCGAACGTATAAACATGGCAGGGGATTGGTCATTTTCTCTTGCCATTATCCTATATTTTTACTCCAAATATCATTTATGTTGAATACTTTTTAATTGCTTGAAAAGCCATGCATTATAGGGGACAAAAGTTCGGAAATATAAATTGGCTTGGAAGGTGATATATGTAGAGTATCAGTATTGAGAACATCTTTTTTTATACGGTTTAATCTAAGAAATTCTAACTTATCTGTATTTCTCAAATTTAAGTATTATTGGACCATTTAACACTTTAGTTTTAACTCGGTAACAAGAATTAAGTTTAAATTCAAAAACTTGAAACCAATAGCCTCACTTAGTTGTTTAACAATGACTATAACTTGTTCATTTTCTTGATAAGGCACATTTGAAATTTTAATCCCATTATAACGCGCAAACCGATCTGTCATTATTAGTTGTGTTTCAGAGAAGTAATTTCGCTTTTTAGTTTGCTATTTTCTTTTTTCATAATATTAAAGTCATTATTTGTTTTTTTGATATTGTCATCTATTTTCTTATCAAGAGAATTAAAGTCTTTACGCAAGGGTAGTATTTGGTTTGTTAGAGATTGCAGTTGTTTGATAAGAATATTTATATTTACAGATTCTACATTACAGTGAGACTGCCCACTCCTGCAGTCTGTCCATCAGTCCCATCCACCTACACTTGCTTTGTACTCATAACTCATTTAAAGTAAATTAGAATAAGATGGTGATAAAATGAACCGTTTTTTCAGCCAAGCTTAATTTTATTTTTTCACATATATAATGTCTTACAGATTTTTCTTTTTTCCCTTACGTTTCGACACTAAGCGTGCATCCTCAGAGGAGTACTACAATTTAAACATTATTTACAGATTATTACATTAATTTTTGACATATATAAATTATACTGAATAAAAATACAATTAAACATTTAATTTTTGTCCAAAAATTACTAACCATATTAAAACCTGCTTTTACATATAATTTGTCTTATAGGCTTCGTTATTAGTTTGTTTTGCTAACATTGTTTGTTATATGTCTAATTCGTCTAATTTTAACTAAAACTTTAATCTGCCATAAATTTTTAGTTAGGACCACGTGGTTTCCTTTTGCATACTTTTCTTTATTACTTTTTTATATAATTTCTTGTCTGTAAAACTTTTAAATTTTTATTTTATTAATTTATTTATATTATATCCTTTAATTTGGTATTATTTAATAATCTTTTACATTATTTAACTTATTGATACTTACAGATTCGATTAGAGTCACCCTCTAATTCCATTCGATTCGATTAGAGTCACCTTCTTATTTTTTTATTATCTAGTTCTATGAATTAATTAAATATGCTTTTAGAGGAGGTGTGTACTAGAAATAACCTAATAGATTACAACCGCCTCTAAATTTATTAATTCATTTAATATTAATTAATTCATAGAACTAGATAATAAAAAAATAAGAAATATATAAAAACAATCAATAATATAAATGAAAAAATAAATAAACATAACAAAAATATATATTGTAATATGCACACTGTTGGAAGAAATTATTATAATAGTTCGAATTATTATTATAAATAAAAAAAAAAAATCATAGAATTTTGATTATATCTTAAAAATTTAGATTATAAAGCTAAAAGTTGAGGCTGGGTTTTTTGAAGGTCAGATAACCACAAAAGAGCACAGTTAGGAAAGTTGAATACCTTTTATAATTACAGTGAAGGGAATTTCCATCTCTTCCACTCTTCTAGGGGTGGAAAAGGTATATATATGTAAGGGCGACAATAATTAGGGGAATCAAAAATTTAGACTGAAGCTGTGCCGGAGTGTTCCCTGAAAAGTTGTAGTAGTGTGTGGTGGACTTACATTCAAAATGCCCAACCTTCAAGTCGAAGACTAATAATTTGTAAGTTTCTACTCCTCCAAAATGTGATTATAAAATATTAGTATAATAATTTACAAACGAATAAGTTTTGTATCTATTTTATTAATTATTTGTATAATATATGAATATTTCTTTTTATGTGTGTTCTTTTGGGTATTTTGTATTCCTCCTCAGTTCAGATAAACACAGACCTCACGAAATCCCTTTTGAAAAGATTCCAAATATAAATTATAATAATTAATTATTAATTAACGTAATACATCTAGGTAATATACCCTCCAATACATAACATTACAATATCTTATATTAAAATAACTTACATAAAATTAATATCTAAAATATAATAACAGATGTAAAATAATCATATGACAAATGCGTCAGAACCAAAACAGAGCGGCAAATTAAATTTCAGTCCACCATCATACAGCCAAGTAGGCAGGGTGACTCTAATCGAATCTGTAAGTATCAATAAGTTAAATAATGTAAAAGATTATTAAATAATACCAAATTAAAGGATATAATATAAATAAATTAATAAAATAAAAATTTAAAAGTTTTACAGACAAGAAATTATATAAAAAAGTAATAAAGAAAAGTATGCAAAAGGAAATCACGTGGTCCTAATTAAAAATTTATGGCAGATTAAAGTTTTAGTTAAAATTAGCCATATATAACAAACAATCTTAGCAAAACAAACTAATAACGAAGCCTATAAGACAAATTATATGTAAAAGCAGGTTTTAATATGGTTAGTAATTTTTGGACAAAAATTAAATGTTTAATTGTATTTTTATTCAGTATACTTTATATATGTCAAAAATTAATGTAATAATCTGTAAATAATGTTTAAATTGTGGTACTCCTCTGAGGATGGCACGCTTAGTGCCGAAACGTAAGGGAAAAAAGAAAAATCTGTAAAACATTATATGTGAAAAAATAAAATCAAGCTTGGCTGAAAAAACGGTCTTATAAATAAGACAATACTTCAGCCCAAATAAAACAAAAATTGAAGTAAATTAGAATTTAATAAACACTTCAAACTGTTAATTTAACTGTTATCCGTATCTAAGTGAAAAAGGAGTGTGAAAACAAAGTTTGCTCTGTACAAGTCTGTGTTGTCACACTGTCTGAAAAAACGCATCCTGAAGATGGGCGAACGCCCGAAACCATTCGATGACCACAAAATGAAGCAGGCTACCACGGAAAATGTCTCTGATTCTATAATTTATGCACCACTTTAAAGAGCACCAAAAACTGAATCCAACTATGTAGAAAAGTCTATTTAATATAATTTTTAGTAATTTAATGCAGAGCACAAATGACACAACCTTCCAGTACGAGAGCTAGAAGTGAACTCAAGAGATGTTTTATGTTTAGAATTCAAATTATTTTCTGTTATAACACGAAACAACTGATTTGATAAAATTGCTGAAGTTTTCCCTTCAATAGATTGTACATTTAAAATCTACATTTAAAAGACGAATGCCACTTTTAATATCAAAATATCTTACTGAAATTGGGAATAATTTTATTTCTTTATGATTTGTTGAATATGATAGAACAGATACAAATGATAGGATCCCAAATCTTCTAAAAGTATTTTGTCACAATATTCTTGGAACACTCCAGTTTATTGACTCACATTTAGTTCTTGCACAAGAAAATTTTGCGTTGTGAAATTTTGTTAATAACTTGGTAGTACAGTCCATACTTCTAAAACTGATTGTGCATGATTGTATGAAAAGCAAACGCACCCCTCCATAATAGCTAATTTTCTTTCATTTACTCCAAAACGTTCTGTTTTCAAAAATGTAGTAATTTTTGAAGTTGATGCTACTGTATCAAGAGATGTTTTATGTTTATTTGTATCAATGTGCTTTGTTATTGCAAATTTGTATCAATGTGCTTTGTTATTGCAAATTTGTATCAATGTGCTTTGTTATTGCAAATTTGTATCAATGTGCTTGTTATTGCAAATTTGTATCAATGTGCTTGTTATTGCAAATTTTATCATGTGCTTGTTATTGCAAATTTGTATCAATGTGCTTGTTATTGCAAATTTGTATCAATGTGCTTGTTATTGCAAATTTGTATCAATGTGCTTTGTTATTGCAAATCGTCCTCCAACTGCAATAGAAAATTCTCTACAGTACAAACAATCATCATTTTTTTGGTTTTCTACAATAAATGGTAATCCTTTTTATAAGTTTTAGTAAAACGATTTTTTCTCCTTTTTGAACCATCCAGATTGTACAATTACAATAACTGCAAGAGATTAATTTCAGAAACTACATACGTCACAACTAGCACATCGATGTAGTACTTAAAATCGATCACTTTCGATATGGATACAGCTTCACTCTTTGGTGGATGGTTACCCCCCTGCTACAATTCACAAGTTAACATCATCACAGACAGCTTCATGCATACGAACGATTAAAAGGTTGCAAACGATTATAATTATCGTTGAATTTTATATTTATTAATGGAGCACAAAAGACTGCAAAGGAGTATTTTTGAAGTACGCTTTTTAAAAGGAGTACGCCTCACGAAAAAGGAGTACAAAACTCCCTAAAGGAGTACAGCTAGTCACCTTATTATAATTAATAAGAGCTTAATCGCTTTTATATCTTCACTTTCTTTATTTTGTTTTGTTTTGAGATCTAATAATATGATTTCTCTTCCTTCATTAAATTTATTGTTTTTTTTTTAACCATCACCCGCTGTTGCCTTTCGGCCATTCCACAGCGAGCAGCCCAGTATAGCGTTGCTTGCCTCAAACAACTATCTGAAGATGTGAGGGGAACGTCTGCGAATCCTGGGCAGAGAGCCAAGTGCTCCCCTATCATTTCAACGTTTAAGTGGCATAACGGGTAGAGAGAGGAGGCAGCGAATCCTATCCTGTGCAGATGTTTCTGCAGGTACCCATGACTTGTGATCATGCGAAAGGCAGCTACTCCTACCTCTCTTGGCAATCTGGCAGGGATTCTATTAAATTGAAGCGAGTTCCAGCTCTTTCCAGATGCATGCTCATTAAAAATTTCTGCCCATCGCTTGTTCACACTCTATTTAATGAGGTGCTTAGCAGATAAGAACTCCAAAGGCTGGGATGGAGGGACCATCTGCATCACTTCCTTGGCTAATCTGTCTGCCTATTCGTTTCCGAGCAGGCCGCAGTGAGATGGAACCCATTGGAGGACGATGTTTCTACCCCTAGTAATTAATCTGGCAATTGCTTCCTTGCATGCATCCTCGAGCACTGACTCACTAGTGGTAGCCGATGTTAAGTAAATAATGACCGTCTAAGAGTCGATGAATATGACTACATTAGTCTCAGTTCTATCAGCGAGGTCTTTTAGAGCCATGTTTACGGCCTTCAGTTCGCCCTCATTATTGGTGGAACCGAGGCAGAGGGCCTGCTTTAATTGGGTACGCTTCGAGTAGAGCCCGGCACCAGCAGTCTTTCTTACTCTATCAGCCGAACCATCAGTAAAAATATGCAGCCACTTTGCTTCTGGATATCGTAAATATATCATTTCGACGGCCATATATATCAGCTGTTGAACTGGCAAATCGTCCTTCTTTGTAAAGCCATCAAAAAGGTCAATGCATCCTTGGGCAAGCCGAGTGACTGTGAAGGAACTTGGGTCAAGAAAGGGCTGCCGACAATCTAGACGAATGCCCAACTGTTCCCGGAGTTCCGACAACACACAGTGTTGATATTAAAATGGTTTGTTATAAAGGTATTACAGTCAGAAAGTTCAATATATTACTTTTATTTGAAACATTGTACTGGAAAACTTGCAAATCGGCAGTATCTTCTGGACTACAATGTAATCGCTTGAAATAACAGTAAGATATGGAATTCAAGTGTATGGGAGTTTTAATTTGATGAACGAAAGGTTCTAGATTGATTAAGAAAATCGTTGTATTTTAAAAATTGAGTGACAATACAAGAATAATAGAAAATAAATTTATTAATATTATGATGAATATCTAGAGCTGAATAATGGCGGCCAACGTCCCCTGCAACAAAAACAAGGTGCATTAATAAGCTGCAGTGTAGTGTGTGTGTGTGTAACTGCAAGTATAAACTACTCACTGTTGGGATGTGGCCGTCACACTATTAGTCGTTATCACTATCTTGATGTTAGTTTTCATCTATCTCCGGGTCGGAATCCGGTTCTTCATACTCTGATAGGTCACCATTCGGAATTTTATCCCGCTGATCTGTAATTACACCAACCAGATTTAATTATTTTATGATATAAGGGCAATTGGAGAAATGAAAATACTAGATTTCTTTAAAAAAAAAACAATAAAATAGAATTAGGGTAAAGACTTATACATATTTAGGGATTCTGTTTTCTAGTAGTAGTCTTTTTTTCATCTTGCATCATCTAACGCTACCTCTTCTATAGGAGGCACGTAAACAGATTTTAGTAAAGGCTAAATTTAACTTCTTTAAACTGAAAAATTAAACATCTGGTATTTTATCCGTCATAGCATGCATATTGGTTTTGTTCCTGACCGGTTTCGGATTTTCATCAAATTCGTGTAGAGAGTTCAATTCAACGAAATGTTTCTGTTAGACTCACACTTGTTGCTTGTATGTATAGCCCACATATATACAACCAACAAGTGTGATTCTAACAGCAACATTTCGTTGAAATGAACTCTCTACACGAAATTGGATGAAAATCCGAAACCGTTCAGGAACAAAACCAATATGCATGCTACGATGGATAAAATACCGGATGTTATCCAGCATTGCGGACCCCACCCATATTTGAAAAATTAAACATTTTTGAGGTTATTGTTAGGCCCATATTACTGTATGATACTGAATTATGAGCATTGAGATACCACGAGAAATTGGACTTAGTTAAGGTTAAGTATTTTAGACAAATCATTACATAACAAAATAGTACTTCTGGTTATTTCGATGAGAATGGACTAGGTTTAATAAAAAATGCAATATTATAGTTTTGAAACTGGTGTTTAAAAATTGATGGCACAAAAATGTCTAATATATGTAGCAGCAATAGATTTGTTGAAAATCTGTTACGAAGGGTTATGTTTACTTTTAGACAGGACTAAACGAAAATAGGATTTCAATAAAATATAATTGGGCCTGACAATTGAATGATATGAATCGTAGAGTTAGTGTTATGTTTGGCTATAACAAGAACAATCCGTTGACAAAATTGTAGGACGTACAAAAATGAAATTCACGCTAGTTATATAGAAAAATTAATTAAAATCTGATTTAGACTTAATTAGTGTTTCCTCTTTATAATCCAACATTATATAAATTCATAGTTAACCAATTACAAGTAGGTTCTTAATTGAATTTTAATGTTCCATTTAATATAAAACCTAATTAAGGTTAGATCGTAATTTATATTTTATATATATATATAACTGAAGCATAAGATGGATTTAGTCTTTATTTACAAAATAAAAATAAGATAAAATAAAATAATACATAATAAAAATACAAGAATTATTCAGTAATTTTTTAAAAAGAGGTTAAATGAATTATATTTTTGCTGTTTATAATTTTTTTTTTATAAGATTTCATCGATTGAGATATGATATTTTTTGTTGGAATTAAAAGTTAGAAATAAATAAATAAATAAATTATATATATATATACATAAAACTCAGTTCACACAATGTGACAAGATCGCAATAGATCCCTGTGACGGCGCTAAGATATAGTAAATAGTAAAAGTTGTGCAATTAATTTTCTGCACTTTATAGTGCACACTAAAATATAAGTTTAAAACTCACCTGGTGGCGGAGGGTCTGATGCTACGGTAGCTTTATTTGCTAAAACCATCTTGTTTCACTTTATTCGAAGTGTATTTCACTTAGAAATAAGAATATTATGTTAAATAGCCTAGTATACAGTGATGTATAACCAGCAGGGGAGGTTGTGTAGCCGTCACTAAAAATAATCGATCACTCACTCTTTCAGCAGCAAATTGCCCCGGTGTGGGGCCGAATTTACCAATAAAATATAATATTGATTTAAAAGTGAATTTCCATAATCAATGTTAATAATTTTACTTTCTCATACAAGGGCAAGTATAGCGGTCTTGTCGAAGTTTGCATGTTTTGAGGTCCTCTTATGTAAGAAAAAAATTAATCTGCCTGTGGTCTGTAAATTTTTTATCAAAGATATTTTCCCATGATAGCCTGCTACTTTTTGTGGTTATCAACCGGTTTCGGGTGTTCGCCCATCCAAAGGATATTTTTGTCAAAACTGGTTGGCACTGGGATATTGTAGAGAGCGCCAAAATGCTGTAAAAAAACACTTAAATGTAATATTTAATAAAAATATGATGGGCATAGATTCCCATAAAACATCCTAAAATGAATGTTTGGTGAAAATAAAAAAGTGATAAGCATCATAATGTCGACCATTTAGCATTGCAAGTTTAAAGAAAATCACATTATAGCCAAGTTTTCGAGTTTAACACATTTTCTACAAATTCAAAATACCAAATCGTATAATCAACCGTACATTGTAGTGATGTGGTAATTTTATGGAAAGCTTAACGCTATTATTCCCCCAAAACCAGGGGTCGGCGTAAGCAACTTGAATTATCAAAAATATATTTTTGAAATGAGTTTATTTCTACTATGCTTAAAGATGCTGTAATAACAATATATTGTAATTCAATTATTTAATTATCAATTTATTTATTTATTCACATATACATGGGCAGCAGCCCTCAACAAAAATTTTACTGTTAACACATTAATGTAAACAACAATAAACAATTTGATTATAACAATAGATATAACATAAAATATTTCTAATATTGCATTTCGACTAATCGGACTAGAAATACATAAATACTGACTTGAAAAAAATACTATAAGCAAATGCATATTATCAAAAATATAAATAGCAAATATATATATATTATTTCTAAAATATATACATTATTAACTCTAAAATAATATGTTATAGAGAAGTGTATAAAAATTCGCATTTAAACTATGTGCGGAAACAGATAACTTACATACTACAATATTTACTTTTAAATGAAAAAATGGTTAGTTACTTGTAAGACTTCTAATATTTAATAAGTTTTTGAACTGTCTTATATTCAGCAAGAGGGTGTCAAAGTCATCCGAAAATCTATTGAAATTTTGCATAATGCGGTTAATTGGGCTATTGCAGAGGTACAAATTTTTTGCAAATGCTATTTCCAAAATATTGGATTTTCTGGAGTTAAAAGTAGGCACTTTAAGATTTATGTAACTAAGGAGCTGTGGGTTGTCAATATAATTATTTATGAGTTTATACAAAAATATTATATCAGAATTAGCTCTCCTCTGCTCGGAAGATTGGATATTAAAGGCTTCCATAATGTACTGATATGGTATGTCGCTGTAATTGTAACCCAATCTAACCCCTAGTGTTTTTAAAAATTTATGTTGTACTTTTTCAATTCTATTGATGCTAGTATTAAAATAGGGAGACCATATAATGGAATTAAATTTTAGAATGGATTTAACTAACGAAAAATAGAGGACTATGAAAGGTGTGACATTTTTGAAAAATCTAGTATTTCTTATTACAAATCCAAACATTTTGTTTGCTTTATTACATAATAGTCTATGTGAATTTCAAACGATAAATCAGATGCCATAATTATAACTAAGTCGCGTATCGAATTGTGCCTCTCTAGTACAATACCATTAAGACTATAGTCATTTATTAGGGTTGTATTTCTTCTGGTAAAAGACATGACTTGACATTTGTCAACATTTAGGACCATACCATTAAACTTACACCACTCAAATAAATTTGTAATAGCATCCTAAATGCAATGTATCCTCTATGTTTTTTATTTTTTTGTAAATTTTTAAATCGTCTACAAACAACAGGAACTTACATCAAGAATCAATAATCACCCCTATATTGTTAATATATAAAATAAACAAGAATGGACCAAGATGAGAACTTTGATGCACGCCTGATGTATTTTCTATAGAGTGAGAAAATGTTGAGCCAATTTTCACTAACTGTCTCCTACCTACTTAAGACTGGAACCAATGAATTAACGCCCCTATGATACCATATGATGCTAGCTTGGACATTAATATTTCATGGCTTAATTTATCAAAAGCTTTACTAGAATCAATTTGTAAACCTTCTTCAAAGGAGTCTAATATATTGCTGAAATATCATGAGATTGGTAATAGTTGATTTATTTTTTGTGAAGTCGTTTGTATATGTGCAAATAAAGGTGATATTTTGGCTAATACAATTGATTCAAAAATTTTTGCAATGGAAGACTGTATTGTGATGGGCCTATAATTTCGGACATTTGATTTATCGCCTGACTTGTGGGTGGAAATTATGTAGCTTGCTTTAAGGCAATCGGGAAAAACGCCTAATGAAATGGACAAGTTTGGGAGGATTGTAAGGGGACTGACAATCTGACAACTAATACATTTTAATATGCAGGGGGGGGGGTGGTATACAGTCAGGTCCAGGACCCTTATTTACATCTAGAGATAATAATAATGCACCAAGCACATCTTCTTCACTAATGAGAAATGAACCTAGGTTTATATTACTCACGAAATTAAATTGAGGAGGTCTTAGGTCATGACTAACATACACTTGAGAGAAATAATCAGCAAACAAATTAGCTATACTATCTGGGTTACTGGCCATTGCATTATCAAGGAATAATTCCGATGGTAAGGAATTGTGTTTTTTAATACTATTTATGTAACTCCAAAAATATTTGCAATTAACATTTATATTATTTTGAATTAACTCTAAATAATTTGAGAAACAATCTTTGGTTATTTTTTTGCAGAGCTTTCTTTGGGTTGAAAACAAAATAAAATCACTTTCTAAATTCGAAATCTTATATAATTTATGCAAAAGTTTCTTTTCTTGCAAAGCAGATATTAAGTCACTTGTGTACCAGTTTGGGCAGGTTGATTTATTTCGTTTTTTAATTGGTGTAAATTGTATTATTAGAGAATAAATAATTTTAAGAAATGAAGAGAATGAACCATTTATATCACAAACATTAATAACTTCTGACCAATTAATGTTATCTAAGAAGGAGCTTATACCCACAATATCACATTTCTTATAATTAAAAATAACTTTATCTTCAGTAAGAATATTAGGAGAAAAACTTACAGTGTCTAATATAATTTCTAATGCAGGATGGATATCTTCTTTTTTCACAATGGTATCAACTGCTGAATGAATGGTAACATTTTCATTTTCATTTTAGTCGAGAAAAGACTAAATCTAGAAGGCTGTTATCACAGTTTAAAATAGGAGATACTTGCTTCAGTTCCAAGGTAAACACTTTGTGACTTAAAACATGTACATTCGATATTATTAATGCTCACCCAATTTCCTCTAGGCAGGTTGTAATCGCCAGCTATCAGTACATCACTAAATTGCCTATTTGATAATAATATATTCTCAACCGTTGAAATATGGAATGAATAGCAGTCTACTGCAGAATTGGGGGGAATGAATATAAACGCCACCAATCAGTAATTTTGTTCTTCTTAAAGTAATCTTTACAAATAGCTGTTCAATTGTCAAACAAGGCATGTGAATCCGTACAGACGGGAATTTTTTGTGAACGGCGATTAATACACCACCACCAGAGTTTTTAGCACTAGTCATGGAGTCCTTGTCCTTCCTATATATAGAATAATTATAGAAACAAAGTTCAGAATCTAGTATGCTTGAGTCCAGATTTCTTTCTGTTAATATGAATATATCATAACTATAATTTGCAACGAAATTCTAAGGTAATATAGTTTTGATCTCAATCTATTAACATTTTGATAATATAGTTTAAGTTGCTGCCCACTGTAATTTAGTTTTTTGGAAATTGTTTTGAGATTATTTTGGGAACGTTATTTATATATTTTTTGGTAAGGTTGTCTTCTCCATTCTTCTGTCGTTGATCAATTGTTTCCTTTAAGCTTTTATGGTATTCCCTTTCTATGATAGTTCAGTCTATTGAAATATGAACTTACTCCCTTGTTTCCTTATCTCGTTTTATGCCACTAAAAATTTGAATAGCATGATATTCAGAAGGGAACATTACCCTAATGGGTCTTCTTTTGTCTGAAATAGGTTTTCCTACTCTGTGCACTTTTATGTTATCGCAGGCAAGACGTTTGAAATAATTTTGGTCATTTCATTGTTGTCGTGTGTGATTCTTTCTTCGGATTTGGAAGAGGAACATTCCTCAATATTGTAGATAATTAAGTTTTTTGAGCGTCGAATACGTTCCATAACTTCCAAGCAAATTTCCTCGCGAACCTGAGCTTCACGTTTTAGAGATTCAATTTTATTCTCCTTTAAAATGTTCACTTCATTTTTTAATTCTTTGATTGTTTCAACTAACTCAATTAATGACGAATCCTTTTTAGTGCAATTGTCACAGTGGTATAGAATCTTCTTATTTGTTTTTTTAAGTTCTGTTTCTTCATTGCGGCTGACATTCCCACAGGTGACATGGAATGGTAATAAACATCTATCGCATATAAACTCTTTTGAGGCATTAATTTCGATGTTACAATGCAAGTACTGAGTTATAACGCTCATATTTACTAATTTTATAATGAATTAAACAAAACTGTAAACTGTAAAATAATGAAAAATTGCAGGACAAAAACAACACGTGTTAAAAGCACTGTAACTTCACTGTAACCCCCAATTGTTACAACAGTCGTAATTATATTTTATAATTATAATTATTACTATTGTAACGTTGATAATAAATAATTGAATTGCGGTGTTTTTACTTTGGCACAAAGTCAAACAGCAGTATGCTAAGATTTCTGATATTTTATTTACTTATTTACAATATACGGCAACGACCGAATATAACGTTTGATTGAAACAAGAGGTAAACATCAAAATAATGGCTACAAAAGATTTATACGCTATATATAAAAACTTATATTAAAATACATATTATAAAACAAAATCAGGTTATAATATATACATTATAGGTGCGGTGCAGGAGCATATATATAATTATCCAGCTATTAACAAGATGAGAAATATTTGCGTATAATGGCTAAAGTAGAGGGGCGAGTGTTGGTGTAGTGGTTATGAGCATGGACTTGTAACTGGGAGGTCCCCAGTTCGAGTCCTGTGCGTATAGCTGCTAAATTTTATATTCGTTTAATAATTGTTAATAGTAAAGTAGATGCTTCCGCCCCCGTCCACGGACACCTAATTTGGTAGATGGACGTTAAACCCGCCTGAAAATATAGGCATTACTAAACTAATGGCTAAAATGCAATGGAAGATATTTTCAGTGAGAGGGTTTGCTTTACGCATCATTCTAGATAGATCTGAGGATTTAAGATAGTTATAGCATTTTTCAATCAAATTAAACTTTATTCCCATTTAAAATGGTTTTCAAATCGTCAAGCCTTAAAATTATAATGAGATGTTTAATACGGGCAATGGCCAGAAGAGTTTTTAAAGAAAAAAAGGATTCTTTGTTGCTCTGAATGTTTCGGGTACTGTTGGTGCTCTTCTTCAGGAGCTCTGCAAAATTTATTAGGAGAAAAGGTACATTATTTACAGTATTGTAGCGAAGAAAAAGTGCATAGATTTATAACAAATAAAAGAAAAAGTTTAAATTAAAGAAATATTAACAGATCAGATTGAGCATAATATATTAAAAACAAGAAATTATCAACACAAATGACCAGTTAATTAAATGAAATGATATTAACAATTAGAGAAAATAAAAAATAGATATAGATACGTTTAGGGTAGGAGAGGAGTATACGTTGAGACTGGAAAAGAAGAGAGAGTATTTTTAAGAATTTAAAAATAAGAAACGGTTAAAAGTAGGGGTGGCATAAGAAATATTTTTATAGTGAGGCGCGGCAATTTCAAATTTAGGAAGGAACAAATTCCTTGCGATGTCTTTGTTTAGCGTTAGAAAAAATATTATTATAAGTTGAAGTTATGATTTCTTAGTCTTTTTTTAAAATTGATAGACTTCGAATGGAGGTGAATTTGTAAGGATTCGGATAGAAGACGTTTTGAATGGTTTGGGGTAAGTGGTGAAATTTGAAGGGTTATTAAAATCGTTGGCATGATTAAATGTCCAGAACATGTTTTGAGAGATCAGTGCTGTCAATTTTTCCATTCTCTTACTCTTAGTGAGAGGAAGTATTGTAATCGTGTCAAATTTTCGTTATCGTGTTTTCACCAGAAATTTTTTTTTGAAGTCCAAAAAAGTGTTTTTTAGCAAATGGTTAGTGTGTTAGAATAGAAAGCTCAGAATAGAAAAATCATAGAAAGTTCAAACTTGATATTCCGTTCCAAGTATCACCATGGGATCCGACAGTGGGTCATCTGTCAAAATTCCTCAACCGGAAGTACCAGTGGTTTTTTTTTTTATACTTTTTTGCTATTTTCTTGAAAAATGGCTCCAACGATTTTCTTTGAAATTATTATATCACCTACACGTACAAAGACCTACAATTTTTATTTGAAACATTTCTCCGGGAAAATTCATTTAAGGGCACTTTTTGGGAGAGGGTTGGATTAGATTGTCCTTGAAAGTGCTATTTCAGTTTATTATACAATTCTATCATCTAAATAATATTTATTAGGAATTGAATATGTTGTTGAAATTCCGAGTTTGAAAAAAATCAGGTTAACGAAAGTGCGTTTTTACTAAAATAGTATTTTTCAGGTTTCTGCTATTTTCACTGTAAACGGCTCCAAACATTTTTCTTTATACTAAGTATGTGAAATACACATATAAAGAGTTACATCTTTTATTTGAAACATTTCTCCGGGTAAACTCATTTAAGGGGGCTTTTGTGGGAGGGCTAGGATAATGTTTGGCTCTAAAGTGCTATCTTAACTTCATTATACAAATTCTATCATCTAAACAAAATTTATAAGAAATAAATAGATTTGCCAAAATTCTGAGTTCCAAGAAAATTAATATATATATCTTTATTGCTTTTAGAATTTTACATTCATAGCAAGTGAGTGGTTAAAAAAATAAAATAAAATATATCAACTGTTACAAAAAAAAAAAAAAATGTAAACATTGAAAATTAAATTAAATATCTTTCGACAAACTGGACTATTTAAAAACAGAAAAAAAAAAATTAACAAAACTGAATTTCAAATTGCACCAAAAATAATGAATAAACAAATTTAGATCACAAACTTTTTGAATACTGATCTGACAATAGTAACTAACAAAGACAGCATAAAACATATATACTTAATTATTTCCAGATAAAATGATTTTCTACTATCTCATGTCAACATGAATTTTATAAATTTTAAACTATTAATTACAAATAGATATACATTGTTGATTTTGTTAATATCTAAATTAGATAGTATACTTTCAAGATTGTCCGACATATTATTACTTGTAATATACTGGTCTAGTTATATTGCTCTATAGGGAGAAAGGGCTGGGCAATAAAGCAGAAAGTGAGGCAGATCTTATTTCTCACCTGTACCACAACATCTACAATATACATCTTTATTAAATTGTATTCTCTCCCTATTTACAACAATCCTAGAGTATTTTTTGCCTGCCATTCTCAATTGGGAAATCAATTTAAGTTTACAGAAATTTATATTATAGTAAAGATAGGCTTCTGGTATTCCAAGGTTACTGACTCTACGAAAGTACTTATTAAATGAAGAGTTTAATATAAATTCTATATCTTTACTTAAATAATGATTGTTTATACTGTCAATGAGACTCTTTTAAGTTTTCGCTGTCCAAATTTTGGCAATCCCATACATTTCTGGCTCCAAGTTCTCTTAGAATTACCCTTACATCATTTGCCCAATTAAAAGGAACACTTTTAAAATCAATTATTTGCAATAATTTATTATAACATTGTTTGGGCAATTTTTCCACAGACATTTCCAGTAATTTACTCCACCATCGAAGAGTTCGTTTTAATATTTTACATATAACATGGGAGCGTCCCGTCTCAACTCTAAC
Organism: Triatoma infestans; assembly: GCA_011037195.1. NCBI lineage: Eukaryota > Metazoa > Arthropoda > Insecta > Hemiptera > Reduviidae > Triatoma > Triatoma infestans. The sequence continues at coordinate 10,078 of JAAEAF010001242.1, read as the reverse complement.
AAAACTATCTGGAGTATTGACTGGCAAGCTTAACAACATTTTAAAAAATTTTAATTGTCCTCTTTCTACAACATTAGCATACTGTAATCCCCAGATTTCAGACATATACAGCAGCACGCTTTCAGATAATGAATCGTACACTTTATTCTTTGCGTCCCAAGAGTCAGACTTACACGATCCTAATAACCTTATAACTCTTTGACTGGCCATGACATTCTTCGATAGAAACGATAAGCTTGCTTGTCTAAATTTCCCCGATGGTGCAAATTTTACTCCCAGATAATTAAAAGACTTACAAATTTCAATTTTGGAGCCATTGTAAAAGAAATGATTTGTTTTGCCTAATGTTCCCCCTTTATGAAATATTACAATTTTTGTTTTCTCGGAATTTACAGTGAGAGAGTTTGATTCACAATATTTAGAGAGGCAATTAAGTTTTAACTGGGCATCTATCGCAGAGTATGAGAGCATCACTAAATCGTCCGCATACATTAAAATGTGTAAATCCTTTTCTGCCCCAAGGTTAATTCCCTTGAAGTTAAATTTATCAAAGTATTCAATAATACCCGCAGTATAAACTGAGAAAAGGAGAGGGCTTAATATTTCACCCTGAAGCACTCCTTCCGAAACGGGGATTTCATTCGAACTATCTGCAATTTTTATAGAGGCTGAATCATAAAGATTTATTAATAACCGCAAACACTTACCACCTATACCCGCCTCATACATTTTTTGCCACAATTTACTATGCGGAATAGAGTCGAATGCTCTTATAAAGTCGACAAAAGTGGCAAACACTTTCCTTTTATTTAACCTTAAGTGTATATTTATTGCGGACGATAAAGTAAATATATTATCTCTACACCCCCTTCCTTTTCTAAAGCCCATCTGCTCTTCAGGTAATAAACCTCTTGATTCAATCCATTTAGAGATTCTGTTATAAATTACGAATGTAAAAAGTTTTGTAATTGAGTTTAACATAGCTATGCCTCTATAGTTCATTGGATCTTTGGGATCACCTGTTTTATAAATCAGTTTCATTTTTATAAGAGACCACATTTTAGGAAAATCCTCACAGCTCCAAATACGATTGAAAAGATCTAACAGAAAGTAAATCCAGTATGAGTTAAGTGATTTAAAAACTCGTTTGGAATGAGATCAAATCCAGTTGCCTTACCACATTTACAGTTATTTATACTGTCTATTAGTTCGTTAAACGTTATTCGGTCGTCCAATTCAGGATGGTAAAATGTAAAAAAAATGATTTCATTATTATATTTAGGGGGGAGAATATTTTGGTAAAAAACTTTCCATTCTGTAACCGATATTGGGCATTCAGTGTAATGTTTACCTTCGAATTGTTTCAGTGCTGACCAAAATTCAGAAGGGTTATTTACATTTCTGTTTTAATTTAACATTTTCAAAAAAGTATATTTTGGATTGTTTTATTACTTGTTTATATGAAGATTTGGCTTGTCTATACAAATTAATTAAATCTTTACTTTTAAAGGACGTTTTACAACAGTTTTTATATAATTTAATTACTTCTTTTTTGGACGCGTAACAGTCAGCATTACACCATGGCTTATCTTTTTTAATTGAATTATTAGATCTAAAGTTTATTGCTTTCAGGGCCCCGATTCATACATTGTTGAATTATATAACAAAAATAGTTATAAAGACTCGTTGGAAAGCGGACAAAAGTAGCATCAAAACATAGATATGAATAAGATTCTAAGAGTTCATTAAACAAACACATAACTTCAATTGACCTGTTGTGTACATAAACAGTGTTAGATTCATGTTTATATTCTTCTACATTACTTTTATAATCACTGTAAAAATTTATTAATAGAACACACATATAATGGTCTGAAATATCTGACACATTTTCAATATTAAAATCGATTACGTTATTTAGGCAATTAGCTGAGATCCATACATAATCTATGACGCTCATACCTTGATTACCCATATAGGATATAGGTATAACTTCCTTTATTATCTCTATGCGATCGGCCATTGCAACAGATCATACCATAAGATTCCATTAATTCAACTAATTTTACCCCTCTTTTATTGATAACATCATCTAATGAACTTCTAAATCCGGACAAATTTGAATTAATAAAAATATCATTGTCCAAAGAATTTAAATTTCCAATACGAGAGTTATAATCGCCACCAATTATTACATAACAGTTTTCATATTCAGAATAAATGTTAAATAAATCGTAAGAAAAAGAATCTATAATTGAATCATGTAATGATCCGGCTTGCCAGTAAACTATTCCTACACTCAAATACACTTCCTTATACTTGATTAATACACACAAAAGCCAGTTAGTAGACACCAAAATTTTAGAGAAAAACATTAGAGAATTTACCTTTTTTCAAACAAATCATTAAACCTCCACTGGGTCTACCTTTACCTGACGGCTTATTAGCGTTTCTGCAATAACAGTCATAGTTGGTAGTTAATAGTGCAAATTTCAAGTCCGAAGTGGTCAGCCAAGTCTCTGAAAAACCCAAGATGTCCATATCCAGTAACTGATTAAATTCCGAAGTAGACAAATTAGAAAAATTGTTAAATCCATGTATGTTCCAAAAGCCAAATTTTACAGTTGTACTATCAGCATATGTCACTTTTTTCCTTTTTCCTCTTGAGTGATGGCTCTTTCTTGTAAACGCAATTGATTAGGAGCCCTCCTCACCCTTTTCCTTGTTACACTTGTCCTCGATCCCTCAGATTTATCAGTCTCTATTTCTTCGTCATCCGAATAGTCATGGATAGTTAAAGAAGGTGTTACAGCCAGAAATTTATGAAAATCATCTTTCGATTTTATTAACAATCTTGGTGTTCCATCATCCTTTCTTACCCAAATTCTATTATTTCTGAACCACACATATTTTAATGTGCCCTGGAATTTATATTCTCTTAAAGTTCGAAATAATTTGCATAAATTTGGGCTCATATGTTCAGAAATAAAAATTTCAGATGTGTGAACTTCAGACGTTTCCTCATTTCCCATAATTTTATCAAATGTTAATTTATTTTTATTTTTTATATATCTCCGATAACAGTTTAAAAATTCCTTCTTATCAACAATTCTTATGAAATTAAACAATATAGGTAGTTTAAAATTTTCATTTATCATTTTAGGACGATAGAAATCTTGTATTTTTTCTTTTTGAAATTCAAAATTAATTATCTTAGATATGCGCAAAATTAGTTCTTCAATGTCAATATTTAATTGCAAGGGAACATTCGATATTCTAATTTTATTATAAAAAGTAAACTGAATGTTTTCATTAAGAGAAGCCTGTAATTCAGACAACTTTTTCTTCAGAAATTCATTTTCTCGGCGTAAGGCAGTTGTTTCTTTATCTATTTTCTTAATATCAGTTCTGATATTACCTAGATTTACTCTAATTTCATCTTTAAATGTTTGAATACTATCATTTAGTTCTTTATTTTTCGTATTAATCTCAGAAATTTGTCTCGTGACGTCTTGATGTAGAGCAGTAATTCTATCTAAGATAAGACTACTTACATCAGTACCCCCACTATTTGCACCAGTTCCAGTGTAGACTCCCCCACCTTGTCCATGTTACTGGTAAGTCTGTGAACTTTGATAATAACTTAATAAGATAATATTTCTTCTTCCTCTTTTTTTTCACTTAAAACTTTTTATAAATGTCACTTTTAATAGTATAAAACTATAGTACGGTATTCAAAGTTTACAATGACAAAAAATAACTGTTTGAAACTTCCAAGAAACACTAAAAAATTACACAAATTATACAGAGCAAATTACATACGTCTGATCACTTTGAAGTCTAAATCCCCACTCCAAGAAAATTTTTATTGAACAATTTTTTTTTTTTCCAGATTTTGTGATTCCCTTCGATAAAAACATCCACAAATTTGATTAAATTTGGTGGTATACTAACTAAAAGAATGTGTGTGAGTGTTTCACACTAAATTTTTTTTTTTTATAATGCGTTCATGCTGGTCTGTAGTCATTTTTTTGTAAAAACTGTTTACGATTCACCAATGTATACCGTATGTCGTTTTGTTAGGTTTAAAAAAATAACATTTATTTTTTGGATAATTCAACAACAGGTTCGCTTTATTTTTTTTTTTTTTGAATTTTAAGAACCGGTTCGCTGTGAGCCAGTTGGATGTTCATGAGTTTATTACCTATTGTTGAAAACAAAACGTAAATATTTTCCCCTCGCACCTTGGTAACTAAAGTCATGTCTGAATAGTATTTTAATACAAAATTATTAATAAATTATTTAATTTATATTGGACTTAAAATTTGGGTTTTAAAATTAAAAACAAATCTCCAAATATACTTTTTTTATTTTATATTCATAATATTAGGCGAACAGTTTTATTATTTTTTGGGGGAGGAGAAAGTAACCTTAATCCTTGAAGTATCAATACTGGTTATCTGGTACTTTGGGTATTTTGAACTCTTATAAAAAATATATAACCAAACATGATAATTGGAGTGGAACAAATAAAGCCGATTCCTTCGAATACTAATTTCGGTGCAAATATCTTCCATACCATAAGATGGCGGCACAGTATTAAACAGCAGACATTACAGGCGAATATCTTGAAAAAAAAAATAATAAAATATATTGGTGAATTATTTATTTATTATAATAGCTGTATGAATCATTTTGATGGACAATTCTTGTTATTCTAAGTTAAAAAAAAAATTCTTAAGAGTGTCTGGTACTCAGGCCGCACTGAAGGCTTAGATCAAGCCCCCCGTGCTGGAGTTCGAAATTGGTGGGTAAATGCAGGAGAAGGCTTTTGGAAGAATTTAAGAAAGAGGAGGAGCTAAAGAGATCTCGACTCTGGAACTCTCTCTCCGGATTGCGGCTGGCCTAAGATCTGCCTGGGAAATTATAACCAACGGAGATCGATGGCTTGCATCGGCCTTAGTAAGAACAAACTCCGCGTTTTTAGGGGTTTCCTCATGGGGCATTGTCGACTCAGAGGACAACTGACCTGAAGCTGTGTTTGGAGAGTGACGACAGCACATGCAGATTATTGGGGAGATAGAGGAAACTCCTCCAGAGAAGATTTAAGAATCTGGGCAGTTACCAGGAGTAGGAGGAGGGGAATATACCCTCCCTAGAGCCCGCCAGGTTATTAGGATCTTAACCTGATGGAGGTGTTGTAGACGGTGTTCGCCTGGGACATCTCTTTGGGGTGCTGTGGGCAGCCTGAGGCATCCAGGGGGCATAGCAAAATAGATCGTAAAGTCGCAGTGCATTGCCCCCCACCCCCAAAATCACTCCAAGTCAATTTATTAAAGAAAATCGCGAGAAAAAAACATCCCCTAAAGTAGTCTACTTCCGATCAGAATAAACGGAAGTAGCACATAAATGAAATTCCAAGTTTCGAGTTTCCTGCAATTTTACGTTAAATTCAGTAAAAAAAAAATCTGGTGTGAAACACACACACTGTTGCCCTTATGGGGAGCGCTTTATGTCAAAACCAAGAAAACATGCAAACTGAAATTTAAACTAACGGATAGACCCCCCCCAAACCACATTAAAATCAATATTATACAGACAAAATGGCTAACAAGAGGACATTTAAAAATCCCTTCCATACAAATGGGGTAAACAAGGGGCGCACCCCTAACGTATAAAAACCAAAAATTACCTTGATAGCTTGTACTAGAATATTTGATATAATGCAACCAGCCATAGTCTCATTTGATGCAATTTTACCATCCCTAAGATTTCCAAAAATGCACAAAAGTGGCAATAATAATGCATGTATAATCTGCGAGGAAAATGTTTCCATTAATATCAATAATGCACCAAAATAGCCGGAAGTTAATTCGATAACATTCCAGTAGATGTTTGGAAAAGCTGGCTGGTGTCCGGTGCCATAGAACCAATAGGAACTGGATATGGACCAGTTAATAATTGTCGCTACCCATGAATGTGTTGACCCATTTTCTGGAAAAAAATAAAAATCTGGTGTGAAACACTCACACGACTTTCTCTTACTCTAAATTAATATAAATTAATTAAGAAATTTTTCTTTAAAATTGCAACGTTATAATATTGAATTGGGTATATACAAATGGCGAAGAGGATTTTATTTACATAGTGTTATAGGGGGATTACTGCATTACGACCTGAAAGGTCTATTTGTGCCCCCACCGACTCAGTGCAATAATCCCTAATAACAATCTAAATCTACGTCCCAGTATTATATACGTGGTCCAGATTCAAAATCAATACCATAATTGTACTGAAGTGTTACTCTGGAGGAAAGCTTATAGCTACTTTCAATAGAACCCGCCAAAAATCAAATTGTTAGCGCTAAGAGAAAATAAATTAAATAAAAAAAAAATTAAAATAAAAAAGATTTTTACCTGAATAAAAATTTAAATTAAGTGCTAGAATACTCGTAGTAATGATGCAACAAATTAACGCTACAGCGCGTCCATCTCCAGAAATGATGGATAATATAATGATTATTGCTGAAATCAAATTAATTGAAGCACTAATACAGTGTGTTCTGTAAGCTGAAACTGAAGGCTGATCGTTTCCGATTTCACTCTGTCTATACGAAGAAAAATGAAAATTAGAAAATGGTTTGCTGTTATTTCTGGTAAATTCTCAAATTCCTTTAAATTTTTTTTTTTTTTTTTATGACAATGTATATTTGTAAGAAACTCAAACGGGAAAAATACCTGGACTTCTTGAATTTTATCGACAAATTTGAAGATGATTTTGGCCATAGAATAGTTATGGCAAATATTATTAAGCCAATAATCAATGCAGATAATGTAAACATGGATTTAATTAATGAATAAAATTTATTGTATTCATGAAGCAATGGCCATGATTCAAATGATTTCATTATCCAACAGCATCCAATGCAGATTGCACATATTATGGTCGCATAGTTTAATTTGTATGATTTGTCCAAATAATTGTATCTGTTAGAAATTAATATTTTTACATTAAGTGAATATAATGTTAAAAAAAAAAAAAACATCTGGTGTGAAACACTCAAACGATTTTCTTTTACTCTACAATATTTAAGCCTAACGTTTAGATTAGATTGACAGAAAGGGAGGGCAGAGTCTCATTCCACTGCGGCCTGCATTACACAACAGGTCTATTGTGGAACACCCAAAAATCACAGCAAATCCTTCAGTTTTCGTCCTATTAATCAGAGGCCTAGCAAAGCTAAAAGTGGCTCCCGTCATGAAGCTCATGGCTTCGGTATGTGAGCTCATGTTCTTATTCAGCCTACAATGCCCTGTTAGTAGGCCCACTATTAGGCTTATATCCCTTCGGCTATGGCTCAGTAGGTCTCTGGTAAACTTAGATAAATATCAGAGATATTTTCCGTGATAGCCTGCTTCTTTTTTCATGGTCATCAACCGTTTCTGGCGTTCGCCTATCATCAGAATCTTTTTTTTGGGATCTAACTAGGTTAAGAAGAGGTTCGTTATATCTGGGTGGATGTTTTTAAAGGAACTATATACAGTGGCCTTTGAAAAGGGAAAACCATGTGTTTACCCACCCAGGTACAACGAACCCCTTCTTAACCTAGTTAGGTCCTAACAAAAATCAGTGTATCAACCAGATTTGCTCTGTGTAAGTCTATGATATCACACTGTTTTTGACAAAAACATCCTGAAGGGCGTACACCTGAAACAGAAGCAGGATATCACGGAAAATATCTTTGATGCTTTCCAGCTCTGCAGAATCAACCATAACAACTTAGGCAAATATCTTTTAATAAATAATTTAGCCTGCTCTCTGCCTTGGGTGTTCTTTCCCACCATTGCAGACACTGGTCTTCTATCCACTTTCTTGATAGAAAGCTTAGCTTGAATCAAGCTTCTGGACAACCCGCAGAAGGGCTCCGGGGCCTATAAAGATATCCTTCGAGCCCTTCATTGCCAAGGCGTCCATCCGCCCTTTCGTTGCTAAGGAACCCCGGCACCCAGGCGAGTGTCAACTTATTTCGCACACCCACCTCGGTAAGGGCAGATAGACAGTCCCACATAAGCCTTGAGACTACTTGGCAACGTTTACAAATGTTTAATTAGGCTGACCATAAACACGGTACTAAGGATTATTGCTTGTATATTTGAGCGGCCTAATGTGGAGCACCATTATGTAAGTGGTTAAACTGGAGGGGAAAATTTAAGTAAGTCACACTTCCGGTTGGATTGTTTCAAAATCAGATTATTGCCTATGTTGGCTTTATTTACTGATTTTTTTTTTTACCTTTGTAGAAAAATTCTGCCGAAAATTAGAAACGTGGTTAATAATAATGCTGAAAGTATTGGTGTATGGAATGCATCATTTTTATGCACAATACACCCAGGTCCATGCTCTTCTCTGCATACCCAATATATTGTTGAAAATTTTAATAAACAAGTAACCAATATGGCTGCACATATTCTTTTCCAATATTCTGTCCTGATGAAGCTAGAAAAACATAGATAAAAACGATCAGATATGATTATATTGTATTTCCGTTTGCATTTTATTATTATATAATAATAATGTGTCCAAGGTATCCGAAGGCGCAGCACCTAATATCTCCCCCACAAAAATAAACGCACTTCCAGTTCATTTATTTTCGAAACTTGGAAGAAATTTGGCAATGTATTTATTATTGTTTAGGATGACAGAATTGGTATAATCAACTAAGATAGCACTTTAGAGGAAAACAAAAACCCCACACCACTCCTCCCAAAAGACACCCCTTAAATGATTTTACCCAGAGAAATGTTTACAAAATAAAAGTAGCTCTTAATATGTGTAGTTGATAAACTAAGTTTAAATTACATATACTAAGTTTAAAGAATATTATTGGAGCCATTTTCTAGAAAATCATAAAAAAGTAAAAAAAAACAAAACAAATCATTCCTTAAAGTGGTACTTCCGGTTGAGGAATTCTGACATATAAACATATATCGAATCCCAAAGTGTTACATAAACGGAATAAAAAGTTTGAACTTACTTAGAAGTTAGTATTCCTATTTATAAGGATATGTAATCCTGTATGTAAGTATTCTTATATTATTAGTAAGTATTTGTTACTTTTTTTTCGTTGATATTGATTTTAAAGACTTAACTTTTTTTTCGTTATGACTTATGACACTTCCATAATAAGGACGATAAGGACGAGGATGATGTTTCAGTATTTTACTGTTACGTTTACAGGGAAGGTCCAAATCCTGCGTTATCCAAAGCCTCCATGGACCCATATAGTTGCCTCAAAAGAATAACAACTAGGCCGGGCCTTGGTTTCACCACAGTCCGAACAAATCGGACTATAACCTTAAAAGAGCATAGCCTAAACTCTTCCACCGACATCTTGTTCCGGCCAAAGCTAATTCCCTCACAGTCCAAACAATTTATCATGAGATGTATAGGTGTTTCCTTCTCCAACTCACCAACCCTATAAAATTGGTCCGGCATGAGCCCCATTGTAATCCTTAAGCCACAATGCCTAGTGAGAAAAAAACTAACCAGACAGCCGAAGGAGGTCCGTTAAAGACACAGTACCCTTGCACTAATTAAAGCCCTACCCGGACCCCCCCAATGAGCATCTTAGACTGCCGACAACCCACCGTATTCATCCATAGAGATGAGTGCTGTGAAGCTGTCATGACTGGAAGCTTGGCTACAAATGTGCCAAAAGGCACACCAATAGCAGACTTAGGGCCAATGAAAGGAAGAGAGGCGCCTAATTTGACAAACCTATCCATTTCCTCATTTCCAAAGATTGGAAGTATGACCTGGTATCCAGGTCTAGAAAGTACATCTTTTAAAGAAAGATCTTCCAGTCTTTTAGAACACTCCAGTACCAACCTGGAAGTGAAGACACATGAACTCAGCGCCTTCAACGTAGCCTGCCTATTCGAGAGGATACAAACACCTTTCATCCAAAATACAATTAAAAAAAAATAGCATAAAACACTGGTCCATTCGCTGCTATTCGCAGTGGTCTCAAAATAGATCGCAGCTCCCAAACCTACCATCACTCTGTATAATACGGGGG